>BLSH010136155.1:0-18857 GCA_018402905.1 Glandirana rugosa
GCCGCGTCCCGCGATCCGGAAATTTAGCCCGGGGATCCGGTCGGGGCCTAGGCCGCGGCGGAAAAAAACAGCGAAATTCGCCTTAAGTGGGCTCGTTGGGTAGCCCTGGTGTTGAGCTGTCTCCCTAGGGTCTTTTTACCTCTGGATGGGTCTCACAGCGTTCAGATGGAGAGAGATGATCTCGTTTAGCTCGGAGCTCTCTCTGAGCACGTCCTCCCGCCCGCCGCGCTAAGCCACGCCTCCACATTAATACAAATTTTTACCTGGGGTGCCCAAACTTTCGATCCCCACTGTAATTTACATGCTGTAAACACCTCAAGACAGTGGTAATGAGCAAATATTTTTATGGTAACAGACAATGTTGCCAGATCCTGCAAATTGGAACATTTAGACCCTGTATTTGTACTGTATGCTATATATGGCGCAAAGGTAACTCAACATCGTAATTTAGCTAATTTGAGGTAGGGGCTTCTTTTTGACACTCTATTGTTTTATATCATGTGTGGGCTTATTTAACCAGGCAAAGAATAGTTAGAATTTAATCCGCAGCAATAAAACTTTAGACTAAACTTTGGTAAAGGAGTTGAGAATGTTCACACAACAAGTTGTGTAAATATTCAGTTCAATTAGTCAATCACGTGAAAAGCAAATTTCTTTCTATTTATTTCATCTGCACATGATTGTATAAATGAAATTAATATTCACACGATATATAGCGTGGAAAGCCTAATAGATTTTTTTTTTTTTCAAAAAAATCAGTTGTTTCAAAACTAAAAGCTTTTTTCCCCATGAACTCTTTTACCTCCAGCTAAATTTCTGTGTTCCTCAATAGTCATATTATGCACATTTTCCTCATCTTAAATAAGGTGATTATTTTTGTGAGTTGACTTTTACATGGAAAATACAACAAAAGTAAATAACATACCAGGTAAGAACAACATATGTGTTAAATTCTTCCAATCTGTGCATAAAGCCTTTAATGAACTGAATAATTTTGAGGTACAAATTAACACATATATCATCAAAATACAGCATGCATTGTGCTTTAACTGATGCTATTGCACCTGTTGGTGCGCCTTGAGGACTGGAGTTGAGAAACACTGCTCTATAAAAATGTAAAATATGCAGTCAATACCCATTCATAGGTGGTTCACTGAGTCTTTTAACAAATTATTTTTTTTTCACAGCCTCCTATAATGAAAGTCACACATACTTATTGTATAAGTAGACCCAAAATGATGTTTCTATTTTAGGCATGTAGCAGAATAGTCATATACTCCCATTGAACCATGCTCAGATGCAAGGACAAGCCTCTTTAACTCTATTTCCCACAACTTCCTGGGTTCACTCGCATAGAGGTTCCAGCATGCACTGCTTAGCAAACCATTTACATTTTTTTTTTTTTTTTTTTTTTTTAGCAAAAGTGCTGATATGCACTTTCTGCAGTGCACAGACAGAAGACACAATAGCAGTGTTTTTTTTTAAAGTTGTTCAACATGAATGGCAAACTAGAACTGCACAATATCCATTAAAAATCAGTGAACACGTTCCTCAAGTGGACGTCTGAGTGTGAAGGTCAGACAGCTATAACCATGCAATTTTCTGTAAAAAAAACTATAACCAAGGTTCTCTTCTTGCTAACTATTAAATAAAATGTAAAGGATTTGAATCTGTGTCAGATCTGTATCCCTAGAAATGTTCCTGCTGGGGAAATTTCCGCTCTATTCCTATTCCTATGGACATAAAGGAAGTGAAGAGAAACACCCAGTGGGGTTGATTTACTAAAACTGGAGAGTGCAAAATCTGGTGCAGCTGTGCATGGTAGCCAATCGGCTTCTAACTTCAGCTTGTTCAATTACGCTTTAACAGAAAAAAACCTGGAAGCTGATTGGTTTCTATGCATAACTGTACCATATTTTGCACTCTCCAGTTTTAGCAAATCTTCCCCAATGCATTCAAAATGACAAAGCAGTTTAAAGATAAGTAATATTTCAAGTCTCATGTGTCAATTCTCAGAAGGGCAAAGAGGGTAATCTGTCAAAAAGACCTGAAGCGCCGAACTGTATGTTGTCTACCGGGCATTCGGGTACGGCACATCACTGATCTGGTGGACAGATTACTGGGAGGGGCTGGAGAAGACCCAGCTGTCATGGTGCATGTTGGCACCAATAACAAAGTCAGAGGAAGATAGAGTGTCCTAAAAAAAGATTTTAGGGACTTAGGAGCTCAATTTAGGACTAGGACCTCCAAGGTAGTATTCTCTGAAATACTACCGGTACCTTAAGCCACACCAGAGAGGCAGCGGGAGATTAAGGAAGTTAACAAGTGGCTGAGGAGCTGGTGTAGCAAGGAGGGTTCTGGATCCCTGGATAACTGGGCCAACTTCTCAATAGGTTACCAGCTCTAAAGCAGGGATGGACTGCACCTAAATGAGGAAGGTGCAGATCAGCTGGGAGTGAAGATGGCCGACAAGTTAAAGTGGCTTTTAAACTGGGCAATGGGGGGGAGGGTCCAGATGTAGAGATAGACAGCATGGTACAAATTTTAGAGGGTAGTATGGGGGGGCAATAGTGGTAGGTTGAATAAAGCACCTAAACCTGAGGTAAGTATAGTAACAAGTCATATTTGTAACCTCAGAGCACCCATGAAGGAGGTGGCATATGGCTGGACAAAATTACGCGGCTTGTTCACCAATGCCAGGAATCTGGCGGACAAGATGAATGAATTAGAGATGCTATTGTTTGAGGGGGATTTCGATTTTGTGGGAATTTCAGAGACTAGGTTCAACAGCTCTCATGATTGGCTGACAACCAATCCCATTCAAGGGTATTCCCTATTTTGCAGGGATAGGGAGAGTAAAAAAATGGAAGGGGTATGCCTGTATATAAAAAATGATGTACAAGTCAATGGGGCTAATTCACTATAGCACGAATATGTGATCGCCCATTGAAGTCAATTAGGATTTCAACTGGGCGATCATGCGAACGGGAAATCACAATATTGCCAGGAATATGCCTTCTTAATCAGCATATGTGGGAATAGCTGATGTCAACTGGACTTGAACCTGCAAAATCCATTGAAGGTTCGTATGAAAATTATTTGATATAAAAACTGGGTACTGCCACAGCAAAATGGCAAATATGCCTTCACATATTTTCAGTATATAATGCAGTACAATGCAAGGCGTGGTGGTGATAACATCTGTAGGAGTCAAACCTGTAGCTGTAGCCTTCACAGGTAATTAAGGAAACCACTACGCTATAGAGTTGACCACAAACAGCCACAGAAAATACATTTACTAATCTTGTATTCTGTTAATTCTCTATAAACGAATTGCCGGCACGTTAACTAGTGTGTGATTATTCCAATTCCACACCATAATATTATTGAATATGTACATACCATTGCATGCATTTAACCACTTCAGCCCCGAAAGGATTTCCCCCTTTAGGACCAGAGCACTTTTTGCGTTTCGGCACTGCTTCGCTTTCAATGACAATTGCGCATTCGTGCGACGTTGTACCCAAACAAAATTTGCGTCCTTTTTTTCCCACAAATAGAGCTTTCTTTTGGTGGTATTTGATCACCTCTGCGTCATTTTTAATAGCCGCTATAAACAAAATCAATTTTGCAAAAAAAAACTATTTTTCTTACTTTTTGCTAAAATACAAATCCCCAAAAAAATATAAAAAAACAATTTTTTTCATCGGTTTTGGCCGATTTATATTCTTCCTCATATTTTTGGTAAAAGAAATCGCAATCAACGTTTATTGATTGGTTTGCGCAAAAGTTGCCACGTTTACGGATGATGAGAATTAATTTCTGGGGTTTTTTTTTTTTTTTTTGTTAGCAATGGTGGCCGATCTTCAATTTGTAGCGATACTGCGATATTGCAGTGGACATGTCGGACCATTTTGACACTTTTTTGGGACCAATGACATTTATACAGCGATCAGAAATGTAAATGTCCACTGATTACGGTATAAATGTCATTGGCAGTGAAGGGGTAAACCTGCAGGGGGTAGTGAAGGGGTTAACTGTGTTCCCTAGGCGTGTTATATCTGTGAGAGGGCTGGGCTGTTATGGGCTTAAGAGATCTAACTGATCCCAGCGACAGGGCCCACTGACAGAGCGGGGAACCGCCGTGTTTACATCGGCGGTTTCCCGTTGTTTTTACTCTGGCTGCTCATCGCGGCTCGCCGGCAGACATCGGGTCCGCCCGAGCTGTGGGCACATGCGCACGCCACCAGTGGCCACTCCGCAGATTGCCGTCTATTTATGGCGATTCGCGGAACACGTCCATGCTGCCGCAGTAAATATACTGCGCGCGGTGTGGAAGGGGTTAAAGAGTTCATAGTATGGAAACAAACTGATAGGCATTAGCTAATTGGCAAATATGCCTTCACATATTTTCAGCATATAATGCTGAGTACAATTCAAGGTGTGGCGATACCATCTCTAGGATTCAAACTCGTAGCTGTAACCTTTGAAGATGACAGATCTTGATCATGACCACTGCACTACGGAGTTGACCGCAACCAGCCATAGAAAATACATTTACTAATCTTGTATTCTATTAATTCTCCACAAACTAGCAATGGAGGACCAAAGTCCTTATTGAAGGATCGTAAACAAATTATTTGCTATAAAAAGTGTATGTGAACCTGGGTACTGCCTTGGGGGACATGTATCAATTGCTAAAAAAGTTTTTAAAACAATTTTTTTTAAAGAGCAGGGATTTTAATGATGGTTAAAGGGAAAAACTAAAAATAGAAAATTCCTTTAAAAACTTGCTTACTGGGCACTTAAACTCCCCTCCTGCCCAGACCAATTTTTGGCTTTCAGCGCTAACGCATTTTGAATGAGAATTGCACGGTCGTGCGACGTTGTACCCAAACAAAATTTACATCATTTTTTTCCCACAAATAGAGCATTCTTTTGGTGCTATTTGATCACCTCTGCATCATTTCTGATCACTGCTATAAACAAACAAAGAGTGTTGATTTTGAAAGAAGAACAATATTTTTTACTTTTTGCTATAATAACTATGCAAAATAAAAATTCAACAGTTTTGGCCAATATATATTCTTCTACATATTTTTGGTAAAAATAAAATCGCAATCGGTGTATATTGATTGGTTTGGGCAAAAGTTATCACGTCTACAATCTATGGGAATTGAGTTATGGCGTTTTTATAATTTTTTTTTACTAGTAATGGCGGTGATCTGTGATTTTTATCGGTACAGCAATATTGCAGGGGACATGTTGGACATTTTTGACACTTTTTTGGGACCAATGACAGTTATACAGTGTTCAGAAATCTAAATGGCCACTGATTACTGTATAAATGTCATTGGCAGTGAAGGGGTTAACCTGCAGGGGGCAGTGAAGGGGTTAACAGTGTTCCCTGGGTGTGTTCTAACTGTGGGGGGACGGGGCTGGTCGGGACAGAACAGATCTAACTGATCCCAGTGATAGGGATCAGTGGATCTGTCTTGTCCCCTTCAACAGAATAGAGAACCGCCGTGTTTACATCAGCGGTTCTCCGTTCTGCAGGTCTGACGAGGATCGCGGGTCTCTGGCAGACATCGAGTCAGCCCGACCTGCGGGCACGCCCATGTAGCGTGCAGCCTCCGTCTGTGAGTGCGCGCCAGGAGAGCGCACATGGCCAGGACGTCCATGGATGTCCACCCGGCAATTCAGATCCGCGCTGGAGCCTTACTTCGGCAATAACGCGGATCTGAATGGGTTAATTATAGTGCCTGGGGGGTTTCCTTAGTCTGCCTGTAAAGTGGCACATCTGTACAACGCATTGGAACATGCCACAGCAAAATGGCAAAAACGCCTTCACATGTTTTCAGCATATAATGCTGAGTAAAATGCAAGGTGCGGTGATACCATCTGTAGGATTCAAACCCATAGCTGTAACCTTTGAAGGTAAGTAAGGAAACCAATACACTATAGAGTTGACCATAAACAGCCATAGAAAATACATTTGCTAATCTTGTATTCTGTTAATTCTCTACAAACTAACTGTCGACACGTTAATTCGTGTGTGATTATTCCAATTACACACCATAATATTAATGAATATGGACATACCATTGCAGCATTTAAAGAATTCATAGTATGGAAGCAATCAAACTGATGTGCATTGGCTAATCGGCGAATATGCATTTGCATATTTTCAGCATATAATGCTGAGTACAATGCAAGCTTTCAGAAGGTGATACCATCCATACCATTGAACTTGTCAGGAAACTAAGGCTACTCCTGAAATTTAGTTCTTGAAGCCTTTGCGCGGGTGCATGCAGCGTGTGCGTACGCCTGTGCATATTTGTGCATGCGCCTGTGCACGTGTGCGTGCGTGTATGCTCCGGCATTGGTGCCGAACAGCCCATTTAAGCTGCAAGCACCCTGCAGCCAGTGCTGTCTGCTCTACAGCATATCCTGTTTTTCCCAGCAATCTGAACCTGTGCATTTCTTGTTCCTGTGACCCAGACTTGATCTGACCACCCGTGCTTTCTGCCTGTACCGACCCTAGCTTGTCCACGACCACTCTTCTGCCTGATCCCTTCTGTACCTCGCTGCCTGCCTGTTGACTAACCCTGCCTGTGCTTGACCATCCATCCACCTGCTCATTCTGTGCCACATTGCCTGAACGTTGCCGACCCGGCCTGTACCACTATTCTACCATCCCTACTATCTCTGCACAAGCCTCGCTGATGCCTACTCTGCTAGTACCTGCTACCAGCCAAGCCCTCGTGCCATCCCACACTCCCGAGCCTCCTGTTCCCACCTTCAGGGAGATAGTAAAAGAGGTTGATCCCCGCACAAACCAGACTTCACCGCCAGAATTTTAACAGTAACGGACAGCCATGACCGAGTATGTGTGGGGACCCTCTCCTATGGATGAACTATGCCAGCCCCTGGCCGGCCTTACATAAGCTGTGAAGAGCCTACAAGAGGGCTACACGTGACTCGAGGAGCAAGTGCAAGAGCTCTCTGCACCCTCTGCATCCGGGACTGCACCAGATGCTGCTTGTACTGTTGTAGCACTACCATCTGAACCTAAGGTTCCCACACCTGAACGCATCTCCGGAGACCGCAGGAAGTTTCGTGCATTCCGAAATGCCTGTGAACTTCTCACTCCAGCCCCGTACATTCTCCCTGGAGACCACCAAAGTGGGCTTTGTGATTTCCCTCCTGCTCGGAGACCCTGGGCTCACCGTCTTCTGGAGCAAAAAGCAGCTGCTGTGTCTAACCTGACCCAGTTCTTCCACACCATGGCCCAGCTATACGAGGATCTGCACCTAACCACCTTGGCCGAAGCCGCCCTCCATGCCCTCCAGCAGGGTCGGCGGACGGCGGAAGATGAATTCCGGCGTTGGAGCGCCGACACAGACTGGAATGATGTGACTCTTTGTCACCAGTTTCGTTTAGTTCTATCTGAGCCCTTGAAGGATGAACTGGCCCAAGTCAGGGTTCCCCGTCCTCTGGACACCCTTATTAATTTGGCCATCCAAATCGATCGGCGCTTTAGGGAACGTAGGGCCGAGCGATCTATGGGTTCATCACACCCCACCTGGATGCTACTCCAGGTGCCGAGTTACCCCAGTCCAGTACCCTCCATATCCACGGCACCTCCGCCTGCAGATCTGCCGGAACCCATGCAACTCGGACTCCTCTGTCCCTCTCTTACCCATGAAGAGATGCAATGCTGCAGGAATAACGACCCGTGTCTCTACTGTGGTGAATCTGGACATTACGTAAGAACCTGCCCAGCTAAGTTACGTAAGTGCCCTACAGTTGCGCCTAGTGCCAGGTCTGTACCTGTACATGCCATATTCTGGAATAAACTGCAAGCTGAAAAAATATCCATGGAGTGCCTGTCTTGTTGTGTATCTAAGTAAACGGTGGCGAGCCGTGGTAGGCACCGTGGTTTCGCATCAGTATACATCCGGACCTGGAGCTGTGTATCTCTCTTCACAGAATAGTGCCATGTCTGTACCACCACAAAAGACCACTCACTTGGCTCTACCACAGTCTTTGCAGCTCACAGAAAAGAATATTCCGGTCCACGTGATCATTGACTCCGGAGCTTGCAGCTGCTTCCTGGATCAGACATTCCCAGCTCTTCACCGGATCCCTTTACAGCCCAAAGCACACCGGATGGTAGTGCACCTAGATGATGGACTCCTCTGCTTGTTACCATACCCAGTGGGCACCAAGAATTTCTGTGTTTGGATGTTATTTCATCCCCTCTCTTTCCCATCATCTTGGGTCTCCTCTGGCTATAGGCGAACAACCCTGACATAAATTGGAGCACGGGTGAAGTCAGGTTCCATTCCTCTTATTGTGCCCAACATTGCCTGCAAACAGGCCCTGAAGTTGCTCCAGCCCTGCTTTGCCTGGACCCTGATCCGGATCCTGAGGCCCGCCAGGCTGTTCCATCTGCATACCACGCCATTTTGGACGTATTTAGTAAGAAGGGGCGCAGACAAGTTACCACCTCACAGGCTTTATGATTGCCCCATCGAGCTCCCTCCCGGGGAAGAAGACCCCTTTGGATGTATTTTTCCTCTCACCTAACTCGAATTGGTGGCCCTCAAGGCCTATCTAGATGATAACTTGAAAAAAGGGTTCATCCGCCCCTCCACATCCCCAGCAGGGGCAGGAATATTTTTTGTAGAAAGGAAATACCCCTCCCTGCGACCCTCCATTGATTATAGGGAACTCAATAAGATCACAGTGAAGAACCGCTACCCTCTACCTCTGGTACCCAAACTCTTTCAAAGGTTAGGGGTGGCTACTGTATTCACCAAGTTGGATCTGCAAGGAGCCTACAATCTTGTCTTCATCAGGGAAGGCGATGAGTGGAAGACTGCCTTCCGTACTCGTTTTTGGCACTACGAGTACTTGGTCATGCCCTTCGGACTCTGCAATGCTCCGGCAACGCTCCAACACTTGGAGAACGACATCTTTAGAGATTATCAGAAGAAAAAACACACGAGACAAAAACGAAGAATAAGATTTAATAAAACATATATTTTATTGGTATACCATTAAGAGTAGTGGCAACAAAGTGCTCACTATGACAGCAGAATATATCATTATAAATATAGTGCAATCAGGTACAAAATACTACAAAATACCCAGAGAACAGTAATGCAGTACAGTCATGTGGGGTCGATGCGTTTCGCTGATAGGCTTCATCTGGACCCTTTCTCAGACTGTAGATAAACAACATTACAATTTATATCTCAAAAGAGTAGACAATAAACAAAACAATCGATTGAATAATAATCATAGCGATGTGTTTGAAGCTTACATGACTGCCAAATGCTCCCATGGGTCCAGGGTGATCAGGGGGGCGGACATAGGGGATAAAAGAGCTACATGTGGCCAAATAATATCCTAAATGTAAAAAAAAGGGGGACAATTCTATAACAATGGCTTAGATAAAATGGACAAGTGTCCATCACAGATAAAGAATTACAATCGCCAAAATGGCTATAAGAAAAATAATGTGTATTGTATGTTCATTCAGATATTACTAGAAAAAGATCACGCCATAACAAGAATAGTACTTGTTTGTATATGTTTGAATCTATGAAGCAAACTAGAGTCAGTAGTGTAAGGAAGCACTCTGTATACTTTCATATTACATCTTGAAGAGGGGGCGGGGTCAAGACCGATCAGGCAGCACTATATTTCTAATGATATATCATTCTGTCATAGTGAGCACTTTGTTGCCACTACTCTTAATGGTATACCAATAAAATATATGTTTTATTAAATCTTATTCTTCATTTTGGTCCCGTGTGTGCCTCTAAAGTCCACCTTGTTCCCTGTCATGTGGGTATTCCACACATGAACAGGCTGTTTTTCTTTTTTTCTTTTTTTTTTCTTCTTCTGACAATTTAAGGGCGTGGCATGCCATGGAAGGCAATTTGTATTGTATCTTTAGAGATTACTTAGACCTGTTTGTAATCATCTACTTAGATTCTGAATTTTTCTGCCACTCTGGACAATCACCGTCAACACTTAGCCAATGTACTAAGTCGCCTCCGTCAGCACGGGCTCTACACCAAAGCAGACAAGTGTGACTTTGAGCGCTCCAGCATCCCCTTCCTGGGATTAATCATATCAGTCACGGGAGTCACCATGGATCTACAGAAAGTTGCTGCTATCCTGGAATGGCCTGTACTGGAGGCTAAGAAGGGGGTCCAGCGTTTCGTTGAATTCGCCGACTTTTACAGGAAATTTCCAAGAGGGTCCTCAGCCATAATCTCACCAATTACCCAGCTTACCAAACAAGGCACTCACTTCCAGTGGTCCAGAGGGGCGCAGGCGGCTTTTGAGAAACTCAAGAGACTTTTTACCTCAGCACCTATTTTGAAACACCCAGACCCAACCTTGCCATACGTCCTCGAAGTGGACACTTCAGAAAATGTAGTGGGAGCTGTCCCCTCACAGAGACATGGTTCCAAGGCGTCACTACATCCCATGGCATTCTTTTCTCGCAAATTATTGGTGCCAGAGAAGAACTATGATGTTGGGGACAGAGAGTTACTAGCCATTAAATCGGCACTTGAGGAGTGGCGCTATCTGCTAGAAGGAGCTGCTCACCCCATCCTCATTTACACTGACCACAAAAATCTAGAGAACCTGAGAACGGCAAAGAGACTGAGACCACGTCAAGCCCGGTGGGCACTCTTTTTCTCTATATTCTCTTTTCATCTTACTTACAGACCCGGGTTGAAAAACACTAAACCAGATGCCCTGTCCCGGATGTTCTGTGATCCATAGAGTACCATTCCACCAGACACCATCCTCCAGCCCGGTAACTTCTTACTCACCCAGGAAGATCTGTTGTAGTCGGGACCACCAGTTCTCCCGATCAATAAATATGTTAATGCCTGCCCCACATGTGCCAGAAACAAGAACAATAAGACCAGTGCCTGGGGGCTGTTAAACCCAATTCCAATACCCGATAAACCATGGGCAATGATTGCCATGGATTTTATTGTTGAACTGCCTTTGTCAGGAGATTACTCCACAATCTTTGTAGTGGTGGATAGACTAACAAAGATGGCCCATTTCCTTCTGATGAAGGGCACACTGGATGCACAACAGACAGCAGAGGTCTTTGTCTGGGAAATTGTCAGGCTCCACGGAGTTCCCATGAACATAGTATTGGACCATGGAGTCCAATTTACAGCCAGGTTCTGGAGATCCCTGTGTGCCTCCCTGGGCACTGAACTATCTTTTTCCTCATCCTACCACCCACAGACCAACGGTCAAACTGAAAGGACCAACCAGACCTTGGAGCAGTATCTGCGATGCTTCTCCTCCTTCTCACAGAATGATTGGGTCTCTTTGTTACTGTTAGCCGATTTTGTGTATAACAATACTGTTCATTCCACCACGGGGCAATCCCCATTCTTTGCGAACTACGGCTTCCATCCATCCTTTATCCCCAATGCAGTCCCTGAAAGCCTGATAAGAGCTGTCCTATCACAAGATGACCTCCAATTTGCTTGATGAGGGATCATGAATGATCCGAACGCGAGCATTTCCTGTTTGGTGACCCGGAAGTGACGTGGTGCTGAGCGTGTGGATGGTCTGTCATCAGCTTTGTGTCCCAGTTTGCGTTGGAAGCCAACAGCATGACGGGCATCGGCTCCCTCTCCACGCCTGCCTGCACACCATCTGGCGATCCGCGGATGATCCTGTTTTTATCCGATTGTTTATGTTAGTGTTTATTTACCTATACCCTTTATCATTAAAGAAGGTATTGCACTTAGAGGCGCTGCTCTCTTGTTTATGTTTTGGTCTACAGAGTCTTCCTGCTCCGTTTAGCCTGCTGCCTCGAATTGCACACCTCCTCCGGACTTTGCCCATGGACTTCCTTGGAACTTTCTTTACCCTTGCCCATGTCCATCCTCTACATGCCAGAGTGGTATGAGAGTTATTTCGACATGTTTTGGTTAGAGTGACATGTGAGCGCAGTGTTATTTGTTGTTATGCATTACAGTCCTGAAAGCCTGGTGCCAGCTGTACAGAGTACAGTAAAATTCCTTGAGGATAAAAAAAAACTGCTGCAGGAAACCGTGGCCAAGGCCCAGGAGTGTTACAAGGAGACTTTTGACAAAAAAAAGGAGGGGCAGCTGAACCTGGAGCCCGATGAACGGGTTTGGTTGGCAACAACCAATCTGAAGATGGCCTGCCCATCCAAGAAGCTAGGACGTAAGTTCATTGGACCTTTCCCAGTCAAGAGGAAGATTAATAGAGTGGCCTATGAACTGGAGCTCCCCAACACCTTAAGAATTCATCCGGTCTTCCATGTTACTCTGTTAAAACCTGTTATTCTGGACCCTTTACAGGACGGAGCTCTAATCCCCCAGAGCCAGTATTAGTCAATGGGGAAGAAGAGTTTGAGGTGGAGGCTGTCCTGGACTGCAGGAAAAGGGATAATGGCATCCAGTACCTGATCAAATGGAGGGGCTACGGCCCAGAAGAGAATTCTTGGGAGCCTGAAAACAATATTCATGCTGAAGAATGCTGTAAACATTTTGGAGTATCAACCCTGCTAATTGTGCCCGGTTGGGAATTCGGAGGCTGCCCCTTGGGGGGGGGGGGCAATGTCAGGAAACGAATGCTGCTCCCAGAATTTGGGTCTGGAAGCCTTAGCGCGGGCGCACGTAGTGTGTGCGCGCGCCTGTACGCGTGTGCGCGTGCGTATGCGGTGGCATTGGCGCCAAGCGGCCCATTTAAGCTTACAGCACCCTGCAGCCAGTGCTGTCCGTTCTACAGCATATCCTGTGTTTCCCAGTGATCTTAACCTGTGCATTTCCTGTTCCTGTGACCCCGGCTTGATCTGAGCACCCGTGCTTTGTGCCTGTACCGACCCCAGCTTGTCCACAACCACACTTCTGCCTGATCCCTTCTGTACCTCGCTGCCTGCCTGTTGACAAACCCTGCCTGTGCTTGACCATCCATCTGCCTGCTCCTTCTGAGCCACATTGCCTGAACATTCCGACCTGGCCTGTACCACTACTCTACCATCTCTGCACGAGCCTCGCTGAAGCTTACTCTGCTAGTACCTGCTACCAGTCAAGCCCTCGTGCCATCCCGCACTCCCGAGCCTCCTGTTCCCACCTTAAGGGGCTCCCGAATAAGGATAGTAAGAGAGGTTGCTCCCCACACAAACCAAACTCCACCGCCAGGATTGTGACAGAACTACTCTGTGAGGTAGATAGCATTGTTTAAATGTTTCATATAGGCTTGCTGATACCATACAAATCATTCTACCAGCCAAACTTTGAACAGTCAGAAGTGTTTGAAATTCATGTCAGCTGGGATTACTACTGATCTGGGATTAGCTGAAGCTATTCACATGGTACAGGTTGTTGAGATAAGCCCAAGTACCATGTGATATCTGAGGCCTAATCCCAGCTCACCAATCTAGATAACCAAGCTGATATTAAAGTGGTGGCTCAGCCCCCCACCACAGAAAATGTACAAGTCAGCAGCTACACATCCAGCAACTGCTGACTATAATTATTAGGACACTGTCCTGGATGCTAGTGATGTTGGCACCCCAGCCCATGTTTACATTGGCTCCCAGGTGCTGTCGCCTCCATTGCCGATTCCCTACTGTGCATGCACAAAGCGCACTGTGCTTTCTGAATGGCCTGGCAGCAGGGGAAGGAGGAGGGGTGACAAATTTCTGCCATACTTCGCTGCAGTGAGGTCCGTCAGAAGTGGGGACAGGTACCTGTCCAAAACAGATACCTGCTCCCCTCCCCTCGAAAAGGTGTCAAACATGGCATCAGAGGGGGGAGGAGAGAGATAAGCAGAGCTTCCACTTTTGGGAGGAAATCTAAGGCTCTTTTCACACTTATGCAACTTGTCCTGCGACTTGGGACTGCAAAGTCGCCTGTCAAGTTGGACCCACGATTTCCAATGAGTAGCATTCATAGCTGTGTGACTTCAAGTGGCACCAACCTAAAACTAGTCCCTGAACTACTTTGGTCTGAGTATGATATGACTTGAGGTCCCTAGACCTCAAGATTACACAGGCATTGCTTCAAGTCATGTCAAAGTTGCATGACTTTCAAGTCACACA
The DNA here is from genome assembly GCA_018402905.1 of Glandirana rugosa. Taxonomy (NCBI): domain Eukaryota; kingdom Metazoa; phylum Chordata; class Amphibia; order Anura; family Ranidae; genus Glandirana; species Glandirana rugosa. The sequence goes on from BLSH010136155.1 coordinate 14,135, forward strand.
AGTGCGAATGGGGCCTAAGTCAAAGGTGTTATCCTGAAAGTAATGCAGTTTGCCCACGGCATTGCCTGAACTTCAGGGAATGCCTGTGTAATATAGAGTGTTAGGAACTAGAGTTGAGCGGACACCTGGATGTTCGGGTTCGGCGGGTTCGGCCGAACTTGGCAAAAAAGTTTGAGTTCGTCCCTGAACTTGACCCGAACTTGACCCCGAACCCCATTGAAGTCAATGGTGAACTTTTGGGCACTAAAATGTCTCTAAAAAAGTCCTGGAAAGGGTTAGAGGGCTGCAAAAGGAAGCAAAATGGGGGTAAGAGTAGAACAAGTGCCCTGCAAACAAATGTGGATAGGGAAATAACTTATAATCACATATAAAAAAAAGAGACTGCTACATGACTTGGGGCTCAGACTGCTTGACTGATTTACAAGGGGCTGAGGTGAAAGACAGATGACCATGGGGTTCAGGTGCCAACTCTGAGCTTTCAGCAAGGGACCGGGTGGGAGACAATGTGAAGGAACTGGAGGCATTGTCAGCCACCCAATCTACTATCGCCTGTACTTGTTCTGGCCTCACCATTTGTTGAGCGGCATTCGGGACTACCATGTAACGTTGAAGACTCTGTCGGCTACTCGCACCTGAGGAAGGTGTTTCACTTGTGCGTGTAGCTGGCACAGATCGACCACGTCCTCCCCTTGCAACAGGAGCTTCACCAACACCACCAACACCAGCAGCACCATGACCACGTCCCTTATTTGATGCTCTCCTCATTCTGGACGCAAATGTACTATTTAGCACAAATTTATATTAGTTTTTAAACCGGCAATGTAGACGCACTTTTTAATTTTGTGCAAGAAATGCACAGCAAGGTGCAAACGTACTATGTAGCACTATTTTTTTATTTTTTTTAAACCAGCAATGTCGATGCACTTTTTAATTTTGTGCAAGAAATGCGCAGCAAGGTGCAAATGTACTATGCAGCACTATTTTTTATTTTTTTTTAAACTGGCAATGTAGACGCACTTTTTAATTTTGTGCAAGAAATGCACATCAAGGTGCAAACCTACTATGTAGCACTATTTTTTTTTTTTTAAACCAGCAATGTAGACACACTTTTTATGTTTGTGCAAGAAAAGCACAGCTGGCCGCAAATGTAGTAGTTAGAATATTTTTTTTATTAAACCAGCAATGTAGACGCACTTTTTATTTTTGTGCAAGAAATGCACCGCTGGTCGCAAGTGTAGTATTTAGAATTTTTTTTTTTAACCACTTCAGCCCCGGAAGGATTTGCCCCCTTCCTGACCAGAGCCCTTTTTGTGATTCGGCACTGCATCGCTTTAACTGACAATTGCGTGGTCGTGCGACGTTGTACCCAAACGAAATTTGCGTCCTTTTTTTCCCACAAATAGAGCTTTCTTTTGGTGGTATTTGATCACCGCTGCGTCATTGCTGATCGCCGCTATAAACAAAAGAAGTGCGACAATTTTTTTTTTTTATCGGTTTTGGCTGATTTATATTCTTCCTCATATTTGTGATAAAAAAAAATCACAATCGGTGTTTATTGATTGGTTTTCGCAAAAGTTGCCGGATGATGAGAATTAATTTCTGGGTTTTTTTTAATTTTTTTTATTTTTTACTAGTAATGGGGGCGATCTGCGATTTTTAGCGGTACTGCGATATTGCAACGGACATGTTGGAACATTTTGACACTTTTTTGGGACCATGGGCATTTATGCAGCGATCAGTGCTATAAAAATGCACTGATTACTGTGTAAATGCCATTGGCAGTGAAGGGGTTAACCTGCAGGGGGCGCTCTAAGGGTTAACTGTGTTCCCTGGGCGTGTTCTAACTGTCTTAGTGTTTGACTGGCAGGGGGAGGGGAGTGATCACAGCTTCCATATAGAGGAAGGCTGTGATCACTCCCTTCCCCCTCTAACAGAACGGAGATCCGTGTTTACTTATGCGGACCTCCGTTCTTTCACTCCGGGGGGGGGGGCATTGCGGGTAGCCCGCGGAGATCGAGTCCGCCGCACCTGCTCCCTGGCCCTCCCTGGACACAGTGAGCGCGTCTCCGGCGGCACGCGCTCACAGTGCACGATCTGGCAGCCGCCGTCATGTGATGGCGGTTTGCCCAGGAGAGCCGTCTTGTCGCCGTCAACCTGCGGTTGACGGTCGGCAAGTGGTTAAACCAGCAATGTAGACTCACTTTTTATTTTTGTGCAAGAAATGCACAGCTGGCCGCAAATGTAGTATTTAGAATATTTTTTTTTTTAAAACAGCAATGTAGACAAACTTTTTATTTTTGTGCAAGAAATGCACCGCTGGCTGCAAATGTAGTATTTAGAATATTTTTTTTTTTAAACCAGCAATGTAGACGCAGTTTTTAATTTTGTGCAAGAAATGCCCCGCTGGCTGCAAATTAATATTTTGCACAAAAAAAAAATGTAATTTGTCTAACTGCAATGTAAAAGCAGTATTTAAATATGCCAAAATGTTGCCAACTGAACTAACAGAACACGATTAAAGTAGTGTCCCTGACACACAAGCAGTTGCAAGTGCACTGCACTTGCAAAAATGGCTGCAAACGCCCACCTAACAAACAGAAAAATTGCTTAGGTTTTATATGAGGCACTTTGCTTGGCAAACAAAATGTACTCTAGCAAACAAAAATCTCCTCTAGCACCCACCCACCAATAAATTGCTGTTTTTAACAGATTTTCTAAAGCTAATCTGTCCCTCACAGCAGCAGCAGAATCCTCTTCCTACACTAGTATGAGATGATTTTCTAAAGCTAATCTGTCCCTCACAGCAGCATCATCCTCTCCCTACACTAGTATGAGATGATGCGACATGCAGCACTATGTGACTCCAGCTTATATAGAGGCTGGGTCACATGATGCACTGGCCAATCACAGCCATGCCATTAGTAGGCATGGCTGTGATGGCTTCTAAGGGCAAACGAGTGAAACGCTTATTGATTGGCTGCCCTGCAGCTATTCAACAGGCACAAAAAAATACCCGAACCCCAACTTTTTCTCAAATGTCCGGGTTCGGCGGAACTTCGCGAAAAAGTTTGAGTTCGTCCCTGAACTTAACCCCGAACCCAATTGAAGTCAATGGTGACCCAAACTTTTGGGCACTAAAATGGCTCTAAAAAAGTCCTGGAAAGGGCTAGAGGGCTGCAAAAGAAAGCAAAATGGGGGTAAGAGTAGGCCAAGTGCCCTGTAAACAAATGTGGATAGGGAAATAACTTAAAATCACATAAAAAAAAAAAGAGACTGCTACATGACTTGGGGCTCAGACTGCTTGGCTGATTTACAAGGGGCTGAGATGAAACACAGATGACCATGGGGTTCAGGTGCCAATTCTGAGCGTTCAGCAAGGGACCGGGTGGGAGACAATGTGAAGGAACTGGAGGCATTGTCAGCCACCTAATCTACTATCGCCTGTACTTGTTCTGGTCTCACCATTTGTTGAGGCATTCGGGACTACCATGTAACGTTGAAGATTCTGTCGGCTACTCGCACCTGAGGAAGGTGTTTCACTTGTGCGTCTAGCTGGCACAGATCGACCACGTCCTCTCCTTGCAACAGGAGCTTCACCAACACCACCAACACCAGCAGCACCATGACCACGACCACGTCCCTTATTTGACGCTCTCCTCATTCTAGACACAAATGTACTATTTAGCACAAATTTATATTCGTTTTTAAACCGGCAATGTAGACGCACTTTTTAATTTTGTGCAAGAAATGCACAGCAAGGTGCAAACGTACTATATAGCACTATTTTTTTTTTTTTTTAAACCAGCAATGTTGACGCACTTTTTAATTTTGTGCAAGATATGCACAGCAAGGTGCAAATGTACTATGTAGCACTATTTATTATTCTTTTTTTTTAAACCAGCAATGTAGACGCACTTTTCAATTTTGTGCAAGAAATGCGCAGCAAGGTGCAAATATACTATGTAAGGACAAAACACAAAGGAAGGCGCCTCTAAGTGCAATAAGCTAGGTACATTTAATAGATAACCAGATTAAGAACACTCACATGGATATAAAAACAGTAGGCATTTTCAGCTGATCATATGGAGCAGAGGAGTCGCTGTCACTCCCAGGGTGTCCGAGATGTAATGGGCCGGAAGGATCCTCCGTTCGTTCGTCACCGTACCTAGATGGAAAAGCAGGCTTGTGCGGTGACAGGAGCGAGGCTAGGAACGTGGCTGCAAGGAAGTCCTGGGGTGATGGCGTCATAGGGATGCGACGCGTTTCGTAGGCTAGCAGGTCAGATGGTATGTGTCCTGCGCCACTTCGTCAGGCAAATCAAAGGAGATCAGTCCACTGGATAAAATCATGTGCACATTTAAATGGCTAGTGCATGCCCAGGAATCACAAAGCAGTACAGTCGGCTCTACTCTCCTGCAGGTGGCCGGGCCCCCCCTCTGGACTCACAAATATACTATGTAGCACTATTTTTTTTTTTTTTTAAACCAGCAATGTCGACGCACTTTTTAATTTTGTGCAAGAAATGCACAGCAAGGTGCAAATGTACTATGTAGCACTATTTATTATTCTTTTTTTTAAACCAGCAATGTAGACACACTTTTTATTTTTGTGCAAGAAATGCACCGCTGGCTGCAAATGTAGTATTTAGAATATTTTTTTTTTTAAACCAGCAATGTCGACGCACTTTTTAATTTTGTGCAAGAAATGCACAGCAAGGTGCAAA
>BLSH010136155.1:25452-36520 GCA_018402905.1 Glandirana rugosa
GTCTCCAAGACCCAAACGTAGGACTCGTACGGTGAAGTACATCTCTTCAACAGACAAGAGAGATACAACAATTTATATTGAGTACAGGAATGGTTTTAATACAGATTTACATCATAAATACACATCCTCCCAAGGTGGTGGTAACGTTTAACACAGTATACAAAAGGTACCCGTTCCTGATATTAGTCGGAATTGTAAAGGGTTGGTCGTTATTAACGTCGGAGTATGGTTCGTTTTACGGGGTTTTACTCTATACAAGATCTCGTCTTACGAGTGTCATGACTCGGTATTGGTTGGAAGTTTTGTCTACCATATACGGTCTTTGTCCAACATTAAGTCCAACCAATAGGCTGGATAACCAACCTGAATTACAACCTGTTTCTGGCATATACCATCTGTTTTGAAGGTTGGTTATGGCTCAGTACTGTGAGCATTCTGCTCTAGAACATATCTCATTTTGGGGCATTTTGCTTGGTATGAGGCTGCAATTATTGCTGGTTGGGAAATGTTAAGGCTGATTATAGTCCTTGCCCATGGAAAACATATGACACAATTTGCAATGGTGGTGGAACCCTCCTACACATAAATACTACATTTAGACATAATTTTGGTAAGGACATGAGTTATATTTAACAACATAGAGAGAACAGACAACTTCTCTACATGAAGTGGCATGCTCAGGATGCAAACCCAGAACCTCTGTGTTGTTAGGTAGAAGTGTTTAGCTGTTAGCCCCCAGGCTGCCAAATGTGCAACCCTCCTACACATAAATACATATATATTTCTTTGGACATATAGGTGGTGGAAATACATTAGTCAGGAGTTTATTCTTCTTTATTCTGTGCTATTTGGTGGTTCTTGGTGTATATAATAGTGATGTTATATGATTCATTTGGGAATGACATTTTTATTTCTGATGTTGGCACACATATCACACATTTTTTAGGCTCAAATTAGGATCATTATGAAATAAAAAAAACACAAAATTGTGACTCATTTTAAAATTGCAACAGCAATGGTATTGTTTGTGGTTTGTGAATATACCTGTGTAAGTTTGGGAAAATATTTTTGTGAGATGGACCGCAACAAGCGAGAGAAACAAAATAGATTATGAAATAGCAACATTGTTGCAGGGACAATATCTTTGAGAGAAAGATGCATTTCATCTCAACATGAAAAGGATTTCTTTAGGGAAGTTACAATTGTACCATTAGAATCAATGGCTGAAACTATGCTATAGGCCCCCTAACCTGGGGGAGGAGGGGGAGGCAGACCTCCTATCTCAGGTTAGAATGGCGGCAAGGATGGGAAGTGTCATTATAATGGGGGATTTTAATTATCCAGACATAGACTGGGCAGCAGAGACCACACATTTGTTTAAGGCTCACCATTTCTTAAATGTCTTGCAGGACAATTTAATTTCCTTTTCATCTGTTTATGTCTTTTCCTACAGTGAGTGGCCTTAGTTTGTTACACTCTCACACTGTTTTTTTCCTTACATTCTTGTCTCAGGATCCAACCTCCTCTTCCTTCTGGCTATATGGTTATGGGCTTCACTCTTCCTTTAACTATATCTACACATATACATACAGCTGTATTGGCCTCATAAGGAATGATGAAGGGAATCTGGTTACAAAGGATGGAGAGATGGCAAAGGTTTTGAATATATTCTTCTCCTCAGTCTTCACGAGGGAAACGGGGGGCTTCAGTATTCAAAACTGTACTGTTTATCCTCACGACATGTCACAGGAGGCACCGTCATGGCTAACAGAGGATAGAAATAGGAATAGACTTGAAAAGCTTAACATTAATAAGTCACAGGACCAGATGGCTTGCACCCAAGGGTCTCCTCCATCTTCATCATCATCATTACCACTGGAGACAACTTGGCAATATGCTGCGGCTAGGGGAACATGAATGCCAATTTGTCTACCAGTGTTCTCCACTCTCTCTAGGCTCATGTTCCTGTCATCCTCAACCTCAGAACCAACATCTGAATCCAGTAATAGTTGGGCATCATCAAGCAGCAAGTGGCTGACGCTGTGGTCAAATAACTCAGCTGACTCCTCCATGGCTGATGTTGGGGCTATGGCAAGAATAGATGTGGACAAGGAGGCAGGTTTATCCACTCTGGCAACTGCAGGGGACTACACAATTGGAGGAGGATGAGAATGATTTAGTAAGCCAGTCCACCACCTCCACCACCTTCTCTGCATGCTGTGGCTGGGTAGCACGGGCAAACTCACTAAACAGAGGAAATGATGCCCTGCCTGAGGACTGACTACCACATGTACCTTTGCCTGTGGGCACATTTGTTGCTGGCCCCCTTACAGTGCCACGGGAATGTCTGTCTCTCCATGTTGTCCTCCCAGACATTATTGGGAGGGAGGGGGCGGTGCTTGTTAGCAAATGTAAAGAAGAAGTGGAAATCTGTACGTAGATGCACTTTAATCAATGTAAAGTGGTGTTTGGTGCACTTTAATTTGAGTACTCACACTACACAGACACACTCCACGGATACACTATAATATACTGCAATATAATGCGTCAAACGTACAGAACGCACAGAACTATATGGTGTTACACTGGCAGTAACGCACACAGAAGTAAATGTTCATTAAACTTGCAGTAACACACAAAACTATATGGCATTAAACTGGCAGTAATGCACACAAAACAATATGGCGTTAAACTGGCAGTAACGCACACAGAACTATATGGTGTTAAACTGCAATAACACACACAGAAGTAAATGGTGTTAAACTTGCAGTAATGCACAAAACTATATGGCGTTAAACAGGCAGTAACGCACACAAAACTTTATGGCATTAAACTGTCAGTAACGCACACAGAACTATATGGCGTTAAACTGGCAGTACCGCACACAGAAGTAAATGGCATTAAACTTGCAGCAACGCACACAAAATATATGACGTTAAACTTGCAGTAATGCAATCAAATATACAGTGTTCAAGCGTCACTACACTGACGCTATCTGAACTGTCCCTACTCTAGATATACACTAGTGTAAAGCTGAATGATGGTCCTCCTCACTACACTCACACTATCTCTAAACTGACACTAAGCTAATATTCTACACTGACAATTGAAGCACAATAGCACAGTATAGCACACTAACTAATAGCACGGAACAGAGCCCTGTTCTATCTCTCTCCACACCAGAATCACACTGAAAATGGCTGCCATTGAAAGAATAATTTTATACTGTGGGGCGGGAATGATTGGATAAAGTCATGATGACAGTGTTCAATCATGACTCTGACAGTGCTCTGTGCCCTGATTGGCTGAAGCTTTCACTGCTTCAGCCAATCAGGGCTTGCAATGCACTGTTCAGCGCCGCAATGCATTGCGGTCAGTTCGGGGCGCTCGGGCTGATCCGTTCGCCCCATACCTAGCATCAATCAGGTTTACTGTCATATTTGAGCAATAACTTATTTTAATTATTACCCAAATACGTCAAAGAATATCAGTTTACATTGGCAGAGTTTAAAAGCTAATCCCTTTCTGACCATGTTTTATGTTATGCTCATACTTCGGCTGTAATATGAAACAGGGTCAACATACACAGCCCCTCGCCCTTGAGCTGGTTCCCCATTGGAAAGGATTGTGGGATTCTTCTCTCTGCTGCCTCTTGGCAGATTTGAAATGAATGTCAGCTACTGTGGTGGAGGGATTATAGTTCTCAATTAAGAACAAATTCAGTGATGTCAATGCATTTGTAATCCATTGATACTTCCTCCCAGTCTGTAGCTGAAGATCTGTATGGACCTGAGCTGAAGGAAAATCTGTAGGGCCAGAGCATTGCACCCACAATACACTGATTGTTGTTGAAATACTTTGAAGGATCAAATGGGGGAGCACTGTGCGGCCAGGCAGCATGATGATGCACCCCTAAAAAATGTTCCAAGGACAGGCTGGGCTCAAATGAAATAGGTTGAATGATGCTACTGTTGTTCAGCCCAGAAGATGACCAGATGTGCTGGATCTGGAAAGAAGCAACAGGAACATTGCTGGAAAGAGAAAGTAAAACTTCATCTTTTTTTCTTAATATGGGGGGAGGGATCATGGTATTCAAACGAAAAAAAAACTATCATTCCAACAAAAAGATACACTACGAAAAAAATAAATAAATATTGGCAACTCCCCATCCCTCAGCCTCTGAAGCAAAAATTTCAAAGGGCACTGCACCATTGTATATAGCAAGAAGTCTATTTACAGCCCAGCCTGGCTTAAGATGGCACATTGATGTGATCATCAAGCGCATGCTGGAGATAGGTTATTGGTAAAAGGGCATAATTCTTTATTACCAACTTCTGGTCGTTCATATTTCTAGCTTTGCCCATTCTTCCATTTTTTAACAGGACTATATAACATCAGCACCGGCAAACATTATTTCTCATTACCTCTATATGCATCATTTGTCAGTAGAAAGCCCGCTGGAATGTACCACCAACCTCAAACTCCTTCTTCCTGGGCTTTCCTAAAGTAGGGGAATTCTAGAACTCCTGTCAGCTTTACTGTTGGCTTCCCTGTTTCAGATTTTCCCTCACTTTCTGTCTCATAAAAGGTTGTCCCCAGAACAGAAAATAAGGGATGAACGCTAAGGGATAAACTCTTCAACAAAGCCCCACATGTTAGTAAAAAATTTTCCCTCACTTTCTGTCTCATAAAAGGTTGTCCCCAGGACAGAAAGTAAGGGATAAACTCTAAGGGATAAACTCTTCAACAAAGCCCCACATGTTAGTAAAAAAAATTCCCTCACTTACTGTCTCATAAAAGGTTGTCCCCAGAACAGAAAATAAGGGATAAACTCTAAGGGATAAACTCTTCAACAAAGCCCCACATGTTAGTAAAAAATTTTCCCTCACTTTCTGTCTCATAAAAAGTTGTCCCCAGAACAGAAAATAAGGGATAAACTCTAAGGGATAAACTCTTCAAAAAGCCCCACATGTTAGTAAAACTAATTAGGGGTTCTACCCTTTTCACATTCTATCCAAAACTAAAAAACAGTTTGGGTATAGATAAACATGAATATATAGTGGAGCTTGTTTATCATATAGGATGTTCGGTTTATTAAAGTTTTTTTTTCCTCCAGAAATGACTAAATAAAGTGTAACCTCCCTCCTCCATAACATGATACAGTTTACAGTATATTGTTTCATCTACAGTAAACATGCTGAACCTCCTTCTAATTATCAGGTAATTAGAAGAGTGTGGGAGGGTATATTAATGGAAACCTTGTCCTAGTTTAATTACAGTACACATGATACATCTCTGGCCTGTCAGAACATTGGTTTGAAAAGTGGAGGCAGTTTCCAAGCGATCCAAGCTGCATGTCACACATGAAGCGTGTCCTTATTATCAGATGCATGTTGAATTTAATCTTTTTTTTCCCTATGCACAGAGTGTATTTAGCATCTCCAATTTGAAAAGAGGCATGTGTATGTTATACAACATTTGCTATGTTACTAACAAAACAAAACAATCAGTTGTGTGTTCTGACACTAATTCTATTTAGCTTTGATGCATATACATACAGGTTCACAACTTGGCTCCAATCATTGTTAAATGTGACATATATATATATATATATATATATATATATCAATCATTATACTGTACATCAGTCTGAACAATCAAAGCAAGTGGCAGCTGATGCTCCAGCCGGGGGGGGGGGGGGCGGACAAACAAACCAACCGCACCCCCCCACGCGGATTGTACTCACGCAGTCGGCTCTCAATCGGGGCAGATGCAAAGCACTGAGAGATTGGTTTGGGCGGCAATCTCTCAAGTCCCGGATCTTACTTTACATCCTCCCCCCTGCCCAGCCAAAATGATCGCTTCTCCTCTCAGCCAATCGTGCTCCTCCTGCTTTCTGATTGGCTGGAAGTAAAAGCAGGAAGACAACAGTGAATATTAATTTGTTATGGTCACACAACTGGGTGGGCTGGGTGAGCCCACCCTTTTTTGAAGCCAATTAGAGCCTCATTGGAATCCATGAGTCTGGCGCCCTGCATGTAGATTATGGGTCGGCGCATGGATTAGGGGGGGCGGCGCCCCTGTGCCCCGTATGGAGTGGCTGCCACTGCTGAAAGCAGAAGAAAGTTGACTTTCATGGATTACAGTATTTAAGGTCCAGTGTAGTGAGGAATGTAAAGACTGAGCATAGGAGGGTGAACTCTACAGCTCAGGAATATTTCCAACACCTTATAGAAAAATAACATTCTTTTGAGGACAGTGGGGTGCACGTATTGCACGTATTGCACAAAGAAGACCACACGTATCTCAAGAGGCATGAAAAAGGCTATCTATGTAAAAGTTATCAGTCACCCCACTGGAAACTGATTTTACCCTAACAATTTGACATTCCTTAGATTCAGCTTTGTAAATCAAAAACACAAAAGGATATTAAAACATTCATCTGCCTTGACACATTCTGTGGTGATTGGACTATTGCGACTGAGATACCGTGTGGATATAAATGCTGGTGTATGATCATGACACTCATTAGAACTGGAAAATCAGCATAGATAAGTTGTGAGATGTTGCCAATATTGCAGAACAAGCCCAGTTGAATGTAATGCAGAGTACACATAGGCTGAAAAACTAAGGCAGGAACTGGCTAAATTTTGATCCACGTATACAGCTCAGTGACCCACAGAAGCCAGTTTCACAACTGGGTATGCTAGAAAACCAGCATCCGATTGGCATCCAATTAGTGCTGGCGGCCAAGGGCTGTGTTCTGGTGGGGACTGTCAGAACACAATTTCTTTGAATATATATTGTCACCTCAAAAATAGATTTACATCCCACCCTAAGTTTATTCCCCCATGGAGCCCTAGTGTGTAGTGTAAAGAACTACAGGGCTTCTATCTAGATCAATTTTCTGTGGAGATTCTCACCCCTAGACTGGGAAGTACCCTTTCAATCCCAGGAAAGAAAATGTCATATCTTCTTCATGTACATCTCTAAAATGATAGGACACATTTGGCATTTTACAAGTAGATATGCCTTGGCTTTCACAATAGTGCAATCTGATCCCATTACAGAGGTTTCTCATAGTACATCTAATATTTTGTACTTTGCACAAAGAACAAGCTACAACATTTTATTTCCACAATTAATAAATTGATTGATAGGTCTCTATTCTCTATATTTTATCTTCTCTATTCCGAGACAGATAAAATTACCTAAATTGCAATACCTATAGATTGCAAGTCTACACCTATAGGAGCCTTTAACTGACTGTCAGATCTTGTTATCTTTTTTGGCATTATGATCCACAAATAGGGATGGAGATAAGATGGAACCCAAAGTCAGGGCTTTCTGACTGACAAATCTACAACCTTCCCTAACTACTTCATATAACTGTGGTTCTGCATAAACGATAGCAAGGTGCATTTGATAATACTGTTTATGCTATTATATTCCTTTGAATATTTAGTTACAAAAATAGGGGTGCCCTTGGTATCGCATGAGGCCTTTTTATATTATTATAGGTGTAATTATATTGAACAAGTTCTGTTCTTAAAGTGGTTTTAAACTCTCAATGCCAACTTTAACTCATTTCAATCCATATTAATAAAGCTACTGATCACTGCCTGTTAAAATCTCCTTACTTGTTTCTTCTTCTTGTATTCCATCCCCTAATGTTTGATTGCGTCAGGGGTGCATGCGCTTCCCGTCCTTCGATTCACGGTGCACTCTGTGTGCCGTCCCCCCTTCAACGTCATGCCATGTTCAAGAGTTCCGCTTTCTGCGGCACAGCTTAGAAGCCTGCTTGATTGGTTGATGTAGGCTTGTAAACATATAATCATGCCTGCGTGAGATTTCAGCAAGGGAAGACAGGGAAGGGCGGAAATTACGTCCACAGGGGACTCAGAAAACAATACTCAAGATGGTGCAGCCAAATCCCAGAAGAAGAATTGATTAAAAACAACTGAAACACAGTAAGTAACAAGCGTTTTTGTATACATTAGACAGCAATTATTGTAAATAATGTTACACATTACATGACATGAAAAGTGTGATACGAAGTGCAGAGTTTATTTCCTCTTTAACCTCAATGGTGCTCATTTTTTACCTTGACCAATAAGCCCATTGGGGTACCCTCTGGCTCTTAACCAGGATGAAATTCCCTTGACTTCCTTGTCAAAAAGATCAACAGAGGAACAGTTGCAGAGGGCTCCCACAGATTATCCCATCAGAATAGAACTGGTTGTATGGTTAGGATGGCAAGCATTTGCTCTTAAAATGGAATTGCCTGAACTTGCAAAACCTAGAGGTATGGAAGGCTCCAATGATCAAATCTACTGATAAAATGATATCTAAATAATTAATAGTCAGTTTATCCCACAGACCGAAACCCTCCAAATCAACAAAAGGTCGCCCATGAAACAACTACCACAAAAAAGATTCAGCAAAAATATTATCACTTGCAAAAATGTGGAACACTACCCTCAAGCCCATATATCTTTGTCAAAGATTCTTCTTATTGTAGATTGAGGCAAAACTTCAAAAATACAGTGTGCATTGCATACTGCCAGTTCTTGATTTCCAATTGCCTGTTGTAAATCGGAAGCCAACAGCACACAATGCCCAGGTTTTACAGAGATTGTTACTTGAGCACCACATTGTTTAAAATCTTCCAAAATGGTAATGGGCTTTTACAAAGTGGACAAATTATACACAGGTGAGGTGAAATATGAGATATCCAAAATGAAAATGAAAATTGGAGGGGAGAAGGGTGTTACTAAAGGTACTTATTGCCTCCAGAATTATTAGATATTCAAAGCCCTATCAAGCCAATCAAAATGAAATTGGCAAATGATCATAAGTGTGTAGAAAAACTGCAAGCTTTGCAGACATGCTGTGCTTCAATAGGGACAAAGTTTATCACAATGCATCTTTCAAAAATTTGTCCTTTCAACTGAAAAAAAGTGTGCAAGGAAAGACCTTTCATAAGAAAGCTACAGTATGTCATCATTTGGATCTTCTGACAACCATTACTTGCTTACAGTATAGCCAGCTCAATGGAGCTTTGCATACAGTATAATGATGTTACTACTATTCTTCACAGAATTTGAAGTATTTACTTGAGTGCTAATTCATCTCTCATTATGTAATTATATTTTCCCAGAATAGTAAACTGTTTGTTTTATATTTGCAGAATTAACTAAAAAGGTATTAGAAACCAACCTGCAATCACCAAAACACTGCACGTGTTAATTGACTAAGTTCTTCTAAGCTTTGTCTAAGTAGATTTACTGCATAAATAAATAAAGGAAGGAATCAGCAGAAAAAACAACATGAATGAAGTAATGCAGGGTGTGTCCAGTCAGCCCTGTGTATTGAGGTCTAGGTGAAAAAACATGAGCGCACCAATGACTGGCATTTGATACCTGTGAGTCTGACAGGTTAAAACCATAGTCAGCCCATCTATGGTGTAGTACTGGTCTCTATACATGACCTTTATATTAATTGAGAGAGAAAAGGTCCACCATAAATGTTAAAGAAATATCTGCAAATATTTGAAAGCTGCTGCAGATATGACTCTTACCAGTAAAGATGTTGCTAGACACATGGCTGAGCTCTTCTGTTTTATAGGAAATAAACAGGAACATAAAGACAGGAAATTGCATCATAAGTATGTAGTTCCACCAGAGAGAACAGTACATTATATAAGCGCCAAACATAACACCACCACCTTGCGGTGGAACTACTAATCATAGTTTAATATACAAGATGAGGTTATTGGACTTATGTCTGAATAAACAGCATGCTAGCAAATACAAGGTCCATTCACCCACTCTGGTATATCCTCAGTCAGCAACCACCCCCCAAAAACTTTGCTTTGTGAAACAATCATAAGGACAGTTATTAATTAGCATTTTGCTCTACGTACTTTCCCTGTTTGGCTGGATGATTTGCCAAAATCTATTTTCAAAAACCATTCAGAAACATGTATGTAACTGTTAGACCCCTTTCACACTGAAGCAGTTTTCAGGAGTTTTAGTGCTAGAAATAGCCTCTGAAAAACGCCTGAAAACTGCCTCCCATTCTAAGCAGTGTGTCTTTTCACACTGGAGCGGTGCACTTGCAGGATGTTACAAAAAGTCCTGCAAGCAGCATCTTTGGGGCGGCTAGAGCGCTGTAAATAGCGCTCCCAAAATGACCCCTGCCCATTGCAATGAATGGGCAGAGCTTCCAAAGCGCCTGAAAAGCACTTCAGAAGCATCACAAAATGGGTCTTTTTACACTTTTTTTGTGCAAAAAAACACTTGAATACCACTGCTAAAGCGTCGCTAAAACACTGCTAAAGCACAGCAAATGTGACCGCCGCGGTGCTGCAGCGTGAAAGGGGTCTTATGCAACTCTAAATATTGCTGTGGTGTTCAAATAGATAATACACTGTGTGCAGAATTATTAGGCAAATGAGTATTTTGACCACATCATCCTCTTTATGCATGTTGTCTTACTCCAAGCTGTATAGGCTCGAAAGCCTACTACCAATTAAGCATATTAGGTGATGTGCATCTCAGTAATGAGAAGGGGTGTGGTTTAATGACATCAACACCCTATATCAGGTGTGCATAATTATTAGGCAACTTCCTTTCCTTTGGCAAAATGGGTCAAAAAAAGGACTTGACAGGCTCCGAAAAGTCAAAAATAGTGAGATATCTTGCAGAGGGATGCAGCACTCTTAAAATTGCCAAGCTTCTGAAGCGTGATCATCGAACAATCAAGCGTTTCATTCAAAATAGCCAACAGGGTCGCAAGAAGCGTGTGGAAAAACCAAGGCGCAAAATAACTGCCCGTGAACTGAGAAAAGTCAAGCGTACAGCTGCCAAGATGCCACTTGCCACCAGTTTTGCCATATTTCAGAGCTGCAACATCACTGGAGTGCCCAAAAGCACAAGGTGTGCAATACTCAGAGACATGGCCAAGGTAAGAAAGGCTGAAAAACGACCACCACTGAACAAGACACACATGCTGAAACGTCAAGACTGGGCAAAGAAATATCTCAAGACTGATTTTTCTAAGGTTT
>BLSH010136155.1:36646-48841 GCA_018402905.1 Glandirana rugosa
ATATATATATATATATATATATATATATATATATATATATATATATATATATATATATGTTACAATCCCTCAAGATTCATTACAAGATCGTTTTTTACTAACAATGTACACTTGTTTTTCACGGTCTTTTCCAGGTCTGACCTTTCTCAGTATATGTTAACTTTTGTTAGAATAAAAGACGGAACTGATAATAAGTATATCGTATAACACTCAATGAGATGTCCCTCACGTCTTAATAATCCGTTCAACATAAAAACTCCTTATTAAAATAATAACTTGTTGTTGGTACAAGAGTTACTAAGGTTTTTGAGTAATTATAGTTTCGACTTATAAAAACCTTCATCAAAAATCAAACAAAAATCAATTTGATATTAATGAGTTTTTGGAATCATTGAGAACATGGTTGTTGTTCAATAATAAAATTATTCCTCAAAAATACAACTTGCCTAATAATTCTGCACTCCCTGTAGAGTAACTCACAATATGCTATATGAATAATAGTCAAGGCAGAAAATAAGATTGTTTTCAATTGTATATGACTCTTTCCAGTCTGGACCTTTTCTGGCACTTTTTGTTCACATGTAACAATCATTTTTTGCTAGAACATTACTTAGAACTCCCTAACATTGTATATATATATATATATATATATATATATATATATATATATATATATATATATATATATATATATATTTAAAGCAGAGGCCCTATAGAATAAATGGTGGGTTTTACAATTTTTTATGTCACACGGTATTTGGGCAGCGTTTTTTCAAACACAATTTTTTGGTAAAAATAAACTTTTTTTAAAAATTTAATGCAAAAAACACAATACATAACCCAATTTTTTTGTAAAATATAAAAGAAGAAGCTACGCCAAGTAAAGAGATACCAAACATGTCACTCTTTAACTGCTTTCTGAGCGCGTGCCGTCTTTTGACGGCAGCAGTCTGGCAGCTGTGCGTGAATCGACGAAAATAGACGCGTTCGCGACCGTTCCATTTGTTACCGGACCGTTCAGTCAACATGAATAGACCAATGGATTTTGGTCTATTCATGTTGATCGTCCGGCGAATAGAATTTCTTCCCCTACCTGTGTTTACATTTCACAGGTAGGTGATGTCATCTCCCCTCTCTGCTTTCTTTTCCGTTGCAGAGAGGAGAGAGAGACATCTAAAAACGTAAGTTGCATAAACAGCACACTGACACTAGGTCACATAGGCACATTTAACCCTTTGATCGCCCACTGATCCCCCCAGTTAACCCTTTCACTCCCTGTCACCCCCTGTCACAGTATCATTTAGCGCAGCGATCTGATTTTTACAGATCGCTGTACTTGTGACCCTTGTGACGCTAAATCAGTGTTAGGGTAGATAGTATTAGGCCTAGTTAGGTGTAAATACCCCCCTTGCTCCCCCCCCAATAAAGGTTTTAACCCCTTGATTGCCCCCTGTCACCTGTGATCACAGTATAAGTGTCACGGTGACGCTAGCTAGCTAGATAGTTTTCCCCCATCAGATTACCCGCCATATATTATTTTATATACCTTTTATAGGTTTTAACCCTCCGGCGGTGAGCCCAGTTAGGTTTTAGCGTGCGTTAGGGTCAGCGTAAATACCAGGCAGGGCCAGTTAGCGAGGTACTCTGACACACACTCACACATTAGGTAGGTGCTAGATATTATTGTAATATCTGATCAGATCAATATCTGCAATCTGATCAGATCTATATTAGCGTCCCCCTTAGATTTAGTGTTCTAAAAAATGCAGTGTTAGCGGGATCAGCCCAGATAACTGCTAACACCTGCGTTTAGCCTCTCTGCCCAGCCCACCCAAGTGCAGGATTAATAGATCGCTGTCACTTACAAAACACATATCTGCAGCCTTCGCAGAGATCATGCCCGATCCCTGCAAATTCTGACAGTGAATTTGGTAGCGACTTGACACAGGCTCTGACAACCAGGTGTACTTTTTTGCCTGTGAGTCTCACTTGTGTACCTATAAATTTAGAGACCATGTCTAATCCGAGGTACACTAGTGAAGAGGCCTATGCGATTGTGAGTATGACAGATGAGAGTGATGGGGAAGACTCACTGTCAGATTCAGACTCACCAATCGAGTTGATATTCGACAGCGGCTCCATGACAGATAGCTCTGACGATTGGGTGGTCCCTGCTAAGGTCAGGCATACCAGATCCCGTTTAGCTGGCACTGAGGTGCAAGAACCACAGGGCTCTCGTATGGAGCAGAGACCCAGTACTAGCGCTGCTACCCCTTCTGGTGTCCTGGCAAGCACCAGCGGCCTAGTACATCCTGGTCATACAACCAGCACTGCAGTAACACTTGGTGACGTGGCGAGTCCCATAAGTGCAGTTCAAGCTGGTGTGGCTAGTATGAGTAATGCCCCACAGCCACAAAGACGAAGAACACAGGCCCGCAGAGCCCATAGTGCCCTTGCTGACGTGCTTGCAAACCCTGATTGGCAACCCACCACTGATGCAGCGCTCCGTACTTCCCCCATTCACTGGCCAACCCGGAATTCAGGTGAATACAGTTGATTTTAGGGCCATTGATTTTTTTTCACTGTATTTCACCGAAGATCTCTATAGATCTATTGTGGACCAAAGCAATTTATACGCTGGTCAATACATCCCCGCTAATCCCCATTTGTCCCTTGCCAGAAATTGGAAACCAATTGCGGTTTCCGAATTTAAGACCTTTTTGGGCCTCACCCTCAACATGGGCATACATCATCTACCTGAATTGTGGTTATATTGGTCCAATGACTCAATTCATCACATGTATGTCTACTCTGCTTCCATGGCCAGGACACGATTCGAGCAGATTCTGCGGTTCATGCACTTCAGTGACAATCGACTTAATCGTCCATATGGAGACCCTGAATTTGACCGGCTCTACAAAATTCGGCCCCTCATAAACCACTTCAACCAGACGTTTGCAGCACATTTTATTCCCAACCAAGTTCTGTGCGTGGACGAGTCCCTGATTAATTTTGCTGGCCATCTTGTTTTCAAACAGTATGTCCCCAACAAGCGTGATACGGGGTCAAGTTGTATATGCTCTGTGACAGGGCCACAGGCTATACATTTAGTTTTATGGTTTATGAGCGCCTAGATAGCCGAAAAGAGCCAGAAAGATGCCCAGACTACATGGGGAGTACTGGGAAAATTGTGTGGAGGTTGGTGTCACCCTTATTCGGAAAGGGGTACCATTTGTACGTGGACAATTACTACACAAGCGTGCCGCTTTTTAGTCACTTACTTGATCACCAAATTGGCGCATGTGGCACCATGCGACCTAATCGCTGGGCTTCCCCCAAAGGCTGGTAGATTCCCGACTTAGTCGGGGGGGAGAGAGCCTGCTGGAGATGTGGTAATTTGCTTGCGATGAAGTGGAGGGATACAAAGGATGTTTTCATTCTTTCCTCCATTCACGCAGACACGGCTGTCCAAATTAGAAGGGCGACTGGTGTTGTGGAGAAACCCCTCTCTGTCCACCAATATAACCTTAATATGGGAGGGGTGGACCTCAATGACCAGTTATTGGCGCCCTACTTAATTGCCCGTAAATCCAGACGCTGGTACAAAAAAGTGTCTATTTACTTCTTTCAATTGGCTTTTGTGCTATACAAAGCATCAGGACGGACTGGAGCTCTCCTGCAATTCCAGGAAGAGATCATCAGAGCCCTTCTGTATCCAGGTGGCTCTGCACCCCAAGTTCCCAATCCACATGCAGTGAGCCGGGTGCATGGACGGCATTATCTACATGCCATCCCTGGAACCCCTACCCAACGATACCCCAAAAAAAGATGTCGTGTCTGCCGACGACGCGGATACAGGCATGACACCCGATATTGTTGCCCCACCTGTTTGGGCCAGACTGGTCTCTGCATCGGTGACTGATTCGAGCGCTACCATTCATTAGTTGAGTATTAGCGTAGGGAACAGCACTACATAGAAATAGGACACACTTTCACAGGGTCTCCAAAGATGTCACCGCATTTTTGGAGACCCTAACCTTTACTGTTTATTGTTATAAAAAAAAAAGCTTACCAAAAAAAAAAAAAATAAATAAAAAAAAGTTATAAAAAACTATCTCCATTCTCTCTCTATTCTCTTTCTATTGCTCTCTCTGTTGTTGTTTATGCATATCTGTTACGTTTTTTTTTGCGGTTTATTATAGTGGGTTTTTGTTTTTGCAGGTATGCAATGTTTTTTTGTTTTTTTTAAGAAAATTTATTGATCTTTTAGAAGCATGACAAAGCATCAAAGTACAAACAAGGATCCATCTGGTCCATACAATACTTTTTAAAATAGTAAGTTACAACATGAATAACATCAGAGTCAACAAGGCATAGGAGACGTAACCATATGTAGCATACATAGGAAGTTGGATGGATCTTCCTTTTCTTTAAACATAGTAGGGGTGAGAGAAACTTGGTAAATAAGAGGGGTAGAGAAATGGATAGGAAGAGGAGGGGGGGGGGCAGTCCACCTGGAGATCCGAGGAAAAAAAAAAATTTGGAGTAAGGATTAGAACTAGTTCCCATTGTCAAAGTATTAGTACACCAGGGTTGGCCGGTAACACTAAATTCCAAAATGTACTGAGTTGATCCTAGGTTCTCTGAAACTTGAAAGAGTCCCAAAGGGTCCCAATTTCTTCTTGATGTAGAGTAGCGGTGATGAAGGGCATCCATTTGCGGAGGAATAGGTCAGCATGTTTAGGATGTGAGATATCTGTGTTAAGCTTAGAGAGGTCCGGAATAGAAAAATGTTTACTCCAGTGGTCAATCGAGATCCCAACGGTATGACTTAGAGAGAGCAGCAGGAGGGGCTTGTAGATGTTTAATATGGCATAGGATCCCTCTTGTATGAGACTATCGATGAAAGTACTTCGGAACCTTTTACTAGGCTCCGAACAGGCTGATCGTAAAAAAACAGAGACACTGCCAGTAGTGAAAAATGTGGGATTTGGGTATAGCGTATTCATTGACCAGATGGGTAAAATTGTGCGGCAGACCTGTTGTTTCGTTACATAGGGAGGAGAAGGTCGCAATACCGTTCTGGCGCCAAAGGTGGAAAATTTTGTGGTCTAATCCCGGTGGGAAATTGTGATTGCCTCTGATAGGGAGGTGAGGAGAGATAAAAGGGGAGACCTTGGTGAGTTTCCGCTATGCAATGTTTTATGTAACATGTAATTTTTTTATTCTTAGCAGGAATATTATTTTTTTATGTGTTACTGTTTTTATTAATCTTTATTTAATTTTCAGGTACGCCAGCTGCAGAGATGATTTATGTAGGGTGACAGCAATAGCGTTTGCTCCCACCATATATAAAGCAGCGACTCCAGCGCTGTTGGCGGTGATTTCACCACCACAGTTAAAAAAAGAGCAAATATACCGGAGCATAGGGGCAGTGGGTGGAAATTGGGGCAGATTGCCACTATGCTCCGGTATATTTTTTTTAAAAAGTGGCTATGCCCACCATTAGAAGTGGGAGGATGAAGGGAGGTTTTCTAATGGTGGGCATACCCACCGATTGATTCTTTTTTCATGAAAAAAAGAAAATTACAATATATGCCCAACAAGGACCAGCGACATACTAGTATGTTGCTGGTCTTCTCAGGCTCTCCAGTCCCACCAGGGAAAGTGAGAATGCAGCTGGTGGTTCCGCCAGCTTACTATAGAGCTGATTGAAGACTAGAATGGCTCCAATCATCTCCATGGCCTAAGAAACCGGAGGCTACGACCATTTTGTGACTTTGGTTTCGCCAGATATAAACAGCGCCATTGGGAAATTGGGGAAGCATTTTATCACACAGATTTTGGTGTGGTCAGATGCTTTAAGGGCTGGGGAAAGATCTAGAGTTTAGTAGACCCCAAAATGAAAAAAAAATTACATGCGACAATACTTATTTTTATCATAGGGGATATTTAAAATCCCTGTGATAAAAATAAAAATGATAAAAAAAAAGAAAAAGATGAAAGGGACAGCGTAAAAATAAAAAAACGCAAAATGAATAATAAAAAATAAAAAAAATGCACCCCTGACCCCCGTGCACGCACGCAAAGGTGGACGCAAGCGTCAGTTTCATGTCGTATGTAAACAACAATATCACCACGAACTTCAGATCGAGGGTAATTCTAGCAGTAGACATCCTCTGCAGATCTAAAGTGGTAACCTGTAAAGGCTTTTAAAGGCTTTTAAAAATGTATATAGTTTGTCACCGCTTCGCGGGTGTGCGTCATTTTTAAAGCATGTCATGTTTAGTGTCTATGCACTCGGCATGACATCAACTTTTATATTTCACCAAACATTTGAGCAAAATAGTATGTTTTTGTGCATTAAAATTCAAAAAAGTGTTTTTTTTTCCCAAAAATTGCGTTTGAAAAATTGCTCCGCAATTACTTTGTGTAAAAAAAATTGAAACACCCACTATTTAAATCTGTAGGGCCTCTGCTTTAAAAAAATATATAATGTTTTAAGGGTTCAAAGTCATTTTCTAGCAAAAAAAATGTTTTTTTCATGTAAATAAAAAGTGTCAGAAAAGACTTGGTGGTTCAAGTGGTTAGAAGAGTGGGTGATGTTGGGCATAAAATGCCAGGACAGTTCAAACCCCCCCCAAATGACACCATTTTGGAAAGTAGACACCCCAAGCTATTTTCTGAGAGGTATGTTGAGTCCATGGAATATATTATTTGTTTGTCATAAATGATTGAAAAGTGACAAAAAAAAAACAAATTACACAAAGTTGTTACTGAAATTATATATTGCTCACCCATGCCATGGGTATGTGTGGAATTACACCCCAAAATACATTCTGCTGCTTCTCCTGAGTACGGGGATACCCCATGTGTGAGACTTTTTGTGAGTCTATCCGTGTACGGGACCCCGAAAACCAATCACCGCCTTCAGGATTTCTAAGGGCGAAAATTTATGCCTTCACCCCATACTACCTATCCAGGTTGCGGAGGCCATGAAATGCCCAGATAGCAAAAAAAACAACAAATGACCCCATTTTGGAAACTAGACACCCCAAGCTAAAGTGCAGTGGTGATCAAATACCACCAAAAGAAAGCTCTATTTGTGGGAAAAAAAGGACGCAAATTTTGTTTGGGTACTGCATTGCATGACCGTGCATTTACCATTTGAAGCGGTGCAGTGTCAAATTGAAAAAAGTGCTCTGGCCCTAAAGCTGCAAAACCTTCTGGTTGGTAAGTGGTTAAAGTGCATGCCCATACAACAGCGACAAATGACGTACAGAGGAAGTCTGGTGATAGAATAATAACCCATGACCTGAAGCTTGCGGTGATACCTCACATGTGTGGGATGATCAATGTTTGCATGCGTGCGGGACCACGTTCGCCTTTGCGCGCGGGACCACGTTCGCCTTTGCGCGCAAGCACGAGAGGACGGGCGCACTTGCATTTTTTTTTATTATTATTTATTTTTTTACACTGTTTAATTTTACACTGTTTATTTTTATCACTTTGATCTGACCTTTCTCTGCTTGTAATAGCAATTAAGCAGCTGGTTAGCCGGTGATTGCTATTACAAGAGATCCTTCGTCTATAAAACAATATAGGCAGCTGCAGGCATCATCCCAGTATAACCACAGAAAGTCCACCAGTGATAGGCAGCACTAATAAGCAGCACTGATGGGTACTGATAGGTGGCACTGATGGGCACTCATGGGCACTGAGAGGCCGCACTGGTGAACACTTATAGGAGGCACTGATGGGCACTTATAGGCGGCACTGATGGGCACTGATAGGCAGCACTGATGGGCACAGATAGATGGCACTGATAGGCAGCACTGAATAGGAGGCACTGACAGACATCACTGATCTGCACAGATTGGCATCCCTAATGGGTACTTATTGGCA
The DNA here is from genome assembly GCA_018402905.1 of Glandirana rugosa. Classification (NCBI taxonomy): domain Eukaryota; kingdom Metazoa; phylum Chordata; class Amphibia; order Anura; family Ranidae; genus Glandirana; species Glandirana rugosa. Next base: position 44,552 of record BLSH010136155.1, read on the forward strand.
CTGATTAGCATCCCTGGTGGGCTCTAGTGGGCATCCCTGGTGGGCTCTAGTGGGCATCCTCAATGGGTCTGCACTGATAATCAATTTGCTGATTATCAGCGCAGACCCCTCCATTAGGAGAGCTGCCGATCGGCTCTCCCCTACCCATGCCTGGTCAGCACAAGTAGAGGAAAAGCTGATAAATGGCAATTCCTTGCTGCAATGCGATGAGCTGTGATTAGACACGGCTGATCACATGGTAAAGAGCCTACGTCATAGGCTCTTTACCTAGATCAGAGAGGCAGTGTGTCAGAGCGGCACACCACACCACTGATCACCGTGCTGTGTGTCCCTGCTGGAGCACGCTAGTGGCTTATCCTGCTGGACATTATATGACACCCAGGCAGGATAATACAACCACTCTCCGCCCATCATTCTTCTATATGTTAGGCGGGAAGTGGTTTAACCTATGTAGGAGGTTTTGGGGGGTCATTTACTATAGCGCTGCAGCAAAATAGCGGCAAAATTACCGCAATTCGCGGTTAAATTACTGTGATTTGCGGTAAATAGTGCTAAAAGGTATTCACAATAGTGCTGGTGGCAAATAACTCCAAAAATGGAATTCACTATTGCTCCCAGGTCACAGATAATGGCCAACTCTTTACTCCAGTCCAGACCTGGAGTAGTGCAAATAGAAATAATGTTTGGAGCATGATCTGATCCCCTATATTGTACTAAAATATGTGGTATATTGTTTAAAGATAATCTGCTTTTAAACTGTGTAAAAAAAGTGATTTCTACACTGAAATATCTTAAAAAGTCTGAGAAGAGATAAATTCCCTGTCTCCTTATTCCTAGGTGCAGAACACAGCTGAGCACCACTGAGCATGCTCAGACACAAAACAACTCTCAAAATAACTCTCATGGAGTAATTCCTTGAGTAGATAGTAAATACCAAAATGAGAGTTATTGTACACTGATTTTTTGGAAGTGAAGATGAGAGTTATTTTGCCAAATACAAGTTTCAGCCATTCATTCGAATGGTACAATTGTTACTTTATCACATAAATCCATTTCATGTTTGAGAATAAATGTATCTTTCTGTCAAAGAAATTGTCCTGGCAACAATGTTGCAATTTTGATAATCTATTTTGTTTTTAAGAATGCTAGAATGTGAAATCTCTTCATGTTTTGTAAATAATTTATTTTCTTGGTCACTTTCACTTGCTGCTGTCCATGTCACAAAAATATTTAGCCAAACTCACACAGGTGTCTTTACAAACCACAAACAATACCATTGCTTATGGAAATTTAAAATTAGTCCCATTTTTTTTTTATTCTTTCCAAATGATCCTAATTTGAGCCCCAAAATGTGATATGTGTACCAACATCAGAAATAAAAATGTCATTACCAAAAATCTGAGGCTAACATTACTATTCTACGCTAACGCAGCAACAACCACCAAAAATCACAGATTACATTTAGAAGATTAATTCCTGACTAATGTAAGTCCTATATATTCCTAGACATGCAGTATCTGTGTATTTATGTGTAGGAGGACTTGTCATGTAGTAGCCCCATTGTTTAAAAGGTAGCAGTTCCTGTCTACTATTGCAGAAGTCCTCAGTAGAGTTGAGCGGACACCTGGATGTTCAGGTTCGGCGGGTTCAGCCGAACTTCACGAAAAAGTGCGAGTTCAGCCCCGAACTTGACCCGAACTTGACCCCGAACCCCATTGAAGTCAATGGTGCCCCCAACTTTTGGCTCTAAAAAAGTCCTGGAAAGGGCTAGAGGGCTGCAAAAGGAAGAAAAATGGGGGTAAGAGTAGGACAAGTGCCCTGCAAACAAATGTGGATAGGGAAATAACTTAAAATCACATAAAAAAATTAAAAATGGAGGAAAAGGTGGATGTGAAGGAGGAGGTTGAGGAGGTGGTGACCATGGCGGTGTAGGTGGTGAAAGTGGCGGTGGAGGAGGAGGTAGCCAACACTGTTTTTTGTTTGTTTGTTTTTTTTTCTAATTGGGGTAGCCCCCAAAATATTGAGACATATTAAAAAAAAAAAAAAAGGATACGTTCACTTAAGTATACCAATGACTGTATGAGGCCGGTATAAATGGCTATTCTGCACAAGGTACAGAAGGTTTTGTGTGATCCATGCCTGGTTCATTTTAATAAACGTTAGCTTGTCCACGTTGGCTGCAGACAGGCGGCTGCGCTTGTCTGTGATAACGCCCCCCTGCCGTGCTAAATACACGTTCAGACAATACACTGGCTGCAGGGAATAAAAGGGCAAGCTCAGGCCATGTGCCCAATTTGGAGACCCAGAAGTTGAATGGGGCAGACCTATCAGTCAGTACGTATCGGCGTGTGCACACGTACTGTTCCACCATGTTGCTGAAATGTTGCCTCCTGCTAAGACGTTGCCTATCAGCTGGTGGTGCTGTTTGTTGTGGCGTGCTGCTGACAAAGCTTTTCCATATTTCGGCCATGCTAACTTTGCCTTCTGAGGTGCTGGTGGTGCCACAGCTGCGTTGGTGACCTCTTCCTCCTCCTCTGCCTTCGCCTTGTGCTTCCACTGAGCCCCCGGTGTCATTTGGGAATGCCCTCAGCAGCGCGTCTACCAGTGTGCGCTGGTATTCGCGCATCTTCTGATCACGCTCCAGTGAGGGAATTAAGGACGGCACGTTGTCCTTGTAATGGGGATCCAGCGGGGTGGCCACCAAGTAATCAGCACAAGTTACAACATGAGCAACTCGGCTGTCGTTGCGCAGGCACTGCAGCATGTAGTCGCTCGTGTGTGCCAGGCTGCCCAGAGGCAAAGACAAGCTGTCCTCTGTGGGAGGTGTATCATCTGTGTCCTCCGTATCCCCCCAGCCACAATCCAGTGATGCCCCCCGAGCTGCTTTGGGTGCCACCCTGATGTGAATACGGTTCCTTCTCCTCCTCCTAATCATCCTCCAGAACAGTGCCCTGGCTTGAAAATTTTTTACCTGGCCTATGCTGGTGCAGGAACCCAGCCTCCGAGCCACTTGTGAATGACTGGCCTGATAACCGTGAAAATGACCCCTCTTCCTCATCCTCCTGTGACATAGAAGTGGGATAGTAACGCTGAGAACAGCGTCATTGGCACTGGCCATGTTGGTGGAGTACTCAAAACACCGCAATATGGTAAACAGGTCTCGCATGGAGGCCCACTCGTTGGTGGTGAAGTGGTGCTGTTCCAAAGAGCGACTGACCCGTGTGTGCTGCAGCTGAAACTCCACTATTGCCTGCTGCTGCTCGCACAGTCTCTCCATCATGTGCAAGGTGGAGTTCCACCTTGTGGGCACGTCGCATAGGAGGAGGTGAGCGGGAAGACTGAAGTTCCACTGCAGCACAGACAGGCAAGCAGCAGCGGGGTGAGAATGCCGAAAGCGCGCACAGTCGGCCCTCACTTTCTGCAGCAGCTCTGACATATCCGGGTAGTATTTTAGAAATTTCTGCACCACCAAATTCAGCACATGCGCCAGGCAAGGGATGCGCGTCAAACTGGCTAGGCCCAGAGCTGCTACAAGATTTCACCCATTATCGCACACCACCAGGCCAGGCTTGAGGCTCAGTGGCAACAACCACTCATCGGTCTGTTCAATGCCCATCCACAGCTCCTGCACAGTGTGGGGTTTATCCCCCAAACATATCAGTTATAAAACAGCCTGCTGTCGTTTCCCCCTGGATGTGCTGAAGTTGGTGGTGAAGGTGTTACGCTGACCGGATGAGGAGGTGGTAGGAGTAGGAGGAAGGAATCGGAGTAGGAAAAGGAGGCAACAGGAGGCAAAGAGAAATGCCCTGCAATCCTCGGTGGTGGAAGGACATGCGCCAAACTGCTATCCTCCTCAGGCCTACCCGCCACTACATTTGCCCAGTGTGCAGTTAGCGAGATATAGCGTCCCTGCCCATGCTTACTGGTCAATGTATCAGTGGTTATGTGGACCTTGCCACAGTGCACACTTGATCTTGTCCCCAACTTGTTTGTGCAGGGAAGGGATGGCTTGCCTGGAAAAGTAGTGGCGGCTGGGAACCACGTACTGTGGGACAGCCACCGCCATCAGGTTTTTAAAACTGTCCGTGTCCACCAGACGGAATGACAGCATTTCAAAGGCCAGGAATTTTGAAATGCTGGCATTCAGGGCCTGGGATCGCGAGTGGGTAGGGGGTACTTCCTCTTTCTCTCCAGTGTTTGGGAGATGGACAGCTGTAAGCTTTCATGGGACCATGGTGTGGAAATGCTTGGGGACGGTGGCGGACATGGTGGCTTTGCTGTCACATCCTC
>BLSH010136155.1:48851-77349 GCA_018402905.1 Glandirana rugosa
CTCCTACACTGTCGTTTCGGTGGTACAGGCGGTGGCAGGGGTTCGTAAAGGTGTGGTACCAGGGTACTTTCGCTTTCATGGGACCATGGTGTGGAAATGCTTGGGGACGGTGGCGGACATGGTGGCTTTGCTGTCACATCCTCTGTTTGTTGGTGGCAGGTGACACTGGCACTGTAGAGGTGGAGGAAGCGGCTGAGGCAGCAACAGAAGAGGAAGCAGGAGGAGCCCAAGACCTTTCTTGGATTTTGAGGTGCTTATTCCACTGCAGCTCGTGCTTTGCATGTAGATGCCTGGTCATGCAGGTTATGCTCGGATTTAGAACATTTATGCCTTGCTTCAGGCTCTGATTGCACAGCATGCAAACCATTCGTATCTTGTAGTCAGAACATTGTCTGAAGAACTGCCATGCCAGGTAATTCCTTTGAGCTGCCTATGGTGTGCTAGGTCCCTGGGTGTGGTGGGTAGTAGCAGGCGTACTGTCAAGGCGACGGTCGCTCCGCTTTTGCAACCTGCTTCCTCTTTTGCTGTGCTTGTGCCTCTGCACGACCACCACCTCTTCCTCCAAACTGCACACGTCACTCGCATGACCTTCATTCCATGTGGGGTCTAGGACCGCATCCTCCTCCACATTATCTTCTACCCACTCTTCACCACTGCCCTCCTTGTCAGTCTGCACACTGTAGAAATCCGCAGCAGTTTCGTCATCATCAGAGACGTGCTGCGGTGGTGTTTCCATGTCCTCATCCTGAAACAGTGGTTGGGCATCGGTGCACTCAATGTCTTCTACTTCTGGGGCAGGGCTATGTGGATGGCCCATGGAATGCACACCAGCAGAGTCATAAAAAAGCATAAGAGACTGCTGCATGACTTGGTGCTCAGACTGCTTGGCTGATTTACAAGGGGCTGAGGTGAAAGACAGATGGCCATGGGGTTCAGGTGCCAACTCTGAGATTTCCGAAAGGGACCGGGTGGGAGACAATGTGAAGGAACTGGAGGCATTGTCTGCCACCCAATCTACTATCGCCTGTACTTGTTCTGGCCTCACCATTAGTTGAGCACCATTTGGGCCTACCATATAACGTTGAAGGTTTTATCGGCTACTCGCACCTGAGGAAGGTGTCTCACTTGTACATGCAGCTGGCACAGATCGACCACGTCCTCTCCTTCCAACAGCAGCTTCACCAACACCACCAACATCAGCAGCACCACGACCACGTCCCTTATTTGACGCTCTCCTCATTCTGGACGCAAATGTATTATTTAGCACAAATTTATATTATTTTTTATAACGGTAATCCATCCCTCACACCAGCAGCAGGAACCTCTCCCTACACCAGTATGAGATGATTTTGTAACGGTAATCTGTCCCTCACACCAGCAGCAGGAACCTCTCCCTACACCAGTATGAGATGATTTTTTAACGCTAATCTGTCCCTCACACCAGCAGCAGGAACCTCTCCCTATACTAGTATGAGATGATTTTATAACACTAATCTGTCCCTCACACCAGCAGCAGGAAGCTGTTCCTACCCCAGTCTGAGATGATTTTATAATGCTAATCTATCCCTCACACCAGCAGCAGGAACCTCTCCCTATACTAGTATGAGATGATTTTATAACGCTAATCTATCCCTCATACCAGCAGCAGGAACCTCTCCCTATACTAGTATGAGATGATTTTATAACGCTAATCTGCACCAGCAGCAGGAACCTCTCCCTATACTAGTATGATATGATTTTATAACGCTAATCTATCCCTCACACCAGCAGCAGGAACCTCTCCCTATGCTAGTATGAGATGGTTTTATAACTCTAATCTGTCCCTCACACCAGCAACAGGAACTTCTCCCTATACTAGTATGAGATGATTTTATAACCCTAATCAGTCCCTCACAGCGGCGTCAGCATCCTCTCCCTACACTAGCGTGAGATCATGTGACATGCATCGCTACGTGACTCCAGCTTATATCGAGGCTGGGTCACATGATGCACTGGCCAATCACAGCCATGCCATTAGTAGGCATGGCTGTGATGGCTTCTAAGGGCAAACAAGTGAAACGCTTGTTGATTGTCTGCCCTGAAGCTATTCAAAAGACGCGAAAAAATACCTGAACCCTGAACCCAGACTTTTTCTCAAATGTCCGTGTTCGAGTTCGGGACACGGACACCCTAAAGTCCTGTACGAACCCGAAGTTTACAGTCCGGGTTTGCTCAACTCTTGTCCTGAGTTTGATTCCCAAGCATGTCACTTCATATAGAGATGTTGTTTGTCCTCTCTATGTTGTTAAATATGACTCAGGGCTTTACCTAAATTATGTCTAAATGTAGTATTTATGTGTAGGAGGGTTCCACCACCATTGATAATCTTGGCAGATATACTAGCTAGGCAATGGGGATGCCTGCCTTTACATGCACATGAATTTAATGGCATCCCAGTCTTAGTCCGTAGGGTTCAATATTGAGTTGGCCCACCCTTTGCGGCTATAACAGCTTCAACTCTTCTGGGAAGGCTGTCCATAAGGTTTAGGATGTTTGTCTATGGGAGTATTTGGCCATTCTTCCAGAAGTGCATTTGTGAAGTCAAGCACTGATGTTGGTTGAGAAGGCCTGGCTCACAGTCGCCACACTAATTCAGCCAAAAGGTGTCCTATCAGGTTTAGGTCAGGACAGTTGTGTAGGCCAGTCAAGTTCCTCCACCCCAAAATCACTCATCCATGTCTTTATGGATCTTGCTTTGTGCAATGGTCCAAATCATTTGGTGGAGGGGGGATTATGGTGTAGGGTTGTTTTTCAGGGGTTGGGCTTGACCCCTTAGTTCCAGTGAAGAGAACTCTTAAGGCATCAGCAAAACATTTTGGGCAATTTCATGCTCCCAACTTTGTGGGAACAGTTTGGGGATGGCCCCTTCCTGTTCCAACATGACTGTGCACCAGTGCACAAAGCAAAGGCCATAAAGACATGGATGAGGGAGGTTGGTATGGAGGAACTTTACTGGCCTGCACAGAGTCCTGATCTCAACTTGATAGAACACCTTTTGGCTGAATTAGAGCAGAGACTGCGAGCCAGGCCTTCTCATCCAACATCAGTGTCTGACCTCACAAATGCACTTCTGGAAGAATGGCCAAACATTCCCATAGACACATTCCTAAACCTTATGGACAGCCTTCCCAGAAGAGATGAAGCTGTTATAGCTGAAAATGGTGGCCCAACTCTGTACTGAACCCTGGGCTGCCATTATAGTTCATGTGTGTGTAAAGGCACATTTCCCAATACTTAGGACAATCTATTGTAAATTACTTGTGATACTGAGCATGGCTATGGACTTAGGGCTGGTTCACACCACAGCGATGGACAACACGCGTGTTCACTGCTCAATAGCTAAGTGGCTAGCAAATCCCCCTGACACCCAAAAGGTTGATGGTTCACGTCCCGGATATGCTAATGCTTGTGTTGGAGTTTATAATAAACCCCTGGTTGGGTTTCTCACCACAATCCAAAGACAGGCTGGCATTTTATTAGTCTCTTGTGCAAATAGTCTGTAATGTAAGCAAGTTATTTTGGGACTTTAAATTGGAAGCTCATTGCAGCCAGGGACTTGGACATTTTCAAATTGTAGGGTTTACACTGCACAGGTACATCTGATTAGAAAACTGTTGCTTGGATCAGTGTTTCTCAACTCCAGTCCTCAAGGTGCCCCAACAGGTTATGTTTTCAGGATTTCCCACAGATGAAATAGCTGTGGTAATTACTAAGGCAGTGAAACTGATCAAATCACTTGTGCAAAATAATGGAAAGCCTTAAAACATGACCTGTTGGGGGTACTTGAGGACAGGGTTGTTAACCACTGACATAGAATTTTGTCCTGGAGAAGAGTGCGCATGTGCGGTAGCTCCGTGATGGACGCCTACTCCGGAGCTCCACGCCATCGCCCGCTTCCGAGGCCCTGAAGGAGCTTACCTGCCACGGAGGAGAGCCAGGATCAGGTGCCCCCTCCTGCCCTCACCTCCCTCAGAACAGGGATAGCTCTGAGAAGCGTCCCAGATCTCCATTCGGGGCGCGGTAGGCCCCGCTGATAGGAGGGGTGTAGCAAGATGGCCACGGCGGCGACCTAACGGCTCTATTGAGGCGGCCCACGGAGGAAAAGTTGCTGAGACCGACTCAGGGCAACCCTGTCCTCACCTAAAGGAAGAAGGTCTGAATAACTGTAAGTCCTTATTGCCTCCCTCCTGCCCTGTAAGCAACCCTCGGGTGTACCAAGATGGCCGCTGAGGCCTAAAAGCCCTGCGCAGCATAGAGACACTCAGTCTCCTCCTTATATCTTCAAGCAAAGATGCAGGAAGTTATCCCAAGTTATATGGAAGGTGCACTATATCATTTTCAGTAGTGAAGAAATGTTCCAGATATAGTTCAGGCCTTCTCTCTTCAATTTAAAACTTCAGACTGATCCGTGTCTACTACCCCCAGCCTCAATGTCTGGCTGATTTCCAGAACCTTTACACTTTAACATTGATGAGCTGATCAGATCCCTTCATCAGGGTCACTTATCCTCTGTATGCCTACACCAACAGCCAGGAAGGACCTGAGCATACTCTTTTCTACTCCATCTCCCCAGGGGCTTTCCAAGATGGCGGCTGCTTCTGCTATACCCTCTGGAGCCGCCGAGGGGTCTCGTATGGAGAGTCTGGGCAATTCATTACGTTCTGATACCAGGCAGGTCTTATCCCCTGCCTCACTAACTTTTACGCCAGGATTGCACATTGGCTCTTTGCAGCTACCCTTACCGTCTCCTTCCTCTACAGAGTCACTGTTAGGCCATTTTCAAGGAGAGCTTTCATCTCCCCCCCTGGGAACCTTCAGCCCAGTACCAGCATCACCGGATCTCCTCGCTACTTGAGAGGGGTCTTGCAAACACAATTGCTACTATTACGGGCGAGATCAAATCAGATTTCCAAATGCTGGGGACCCATATAGAAGCTATTGAGAACAAACTGGATTCCACCGCAGCAACCTCTAATCAGAACTCTGATCTCATTAGCTCTCTGCAGAATCAACTCGACACGGCCCTTTCTAGAATTGATGACCTTGAAAACAGGTCTAGACGAGTTAACTTTAGAGTCAGGGGACTTCCAGAGGAAATCAAGGACATTCCTGACGCAATTCACAGCTTAATAATCAACCTCCTCCCAGACACCCCTAAGCATCGCTTAGAGCTTGATAGGGCTCACAGGGCTCTAGGGCCCCTTAGGAAAGATGGCAGCCCGAGAGACATAATCGTCAAACCTCATTTCTATGCCATAAAGGAAGGAGTTATGAAACAATCCAGAAATACGTCCAAAATCCTTTGTAAGGGGCACCCCGTACAAATCTTCGCTGACTTAGCCCCATCTACAATTCAGAAAAGCAGAGCTCTGAAACCCCTCCTAACGGTGCTGATGGATAAGGATATCAAGTATAAGTGGTCCTTCCCTTTTGCTGTAAAATTCTCCTATAAAGACCGGGAACATGCCTTTTCTTCACTACAAGAGGGTGAAAAGATTCTACTTCATCTTAAATTGATATCTCAGGAATTCGAGATGGACACCTCGATCAGCACAAGCTCATCCAAGAGACAGACACCCACCAGCCCAAGAACCCCTCTCTGGAAGAAAGCCAAACAGAAGCGAGCGAAAGAAAATGGCCAGCCGTGAAGCGGATCTCTATCCAAAATTGAAAATCAAAATTTAATCAATAGGACTCCTGCTTAAGTGAGACTTATGTCTGGCATTCTCGTCCAATCGGTTTTGGTCCTAACAAAAAATTTTTTTGACTGTCTCCCAACTTCCGAGTTTTTTTTTTTGTTACCTCTGGCTTACATACAGCTACCAGGAAAAACCTAGTAGACTCATCTCGCAGATTTAAGCCTGACGCTCTGTTTTCCTGCTAACAGGCCTGGTTTACCAACACGAGGGCCAGCTCCATTCTGGAACACTTTCGGTTACTGACAGATCAAACCAGAGACTGCACCAGATCAAGGAGGCCACTCATTATTTTTGGCCCTTTTTGCATCATCTTAAGGGATCACCTCTTATTGTAAGGGACCTCCTTGGGGTTAATCACCCCTTCCTCTCTTTTGACGAACCTGTCCACACAGGTCGGGTCTGAAGGAGGCTTTCTAGTTTTCCTCCCCAAACCATAGACTCTCTGGGTTTTTGTTCAGTTATAAAACCTGTTATAAGTTGGGTATACTTTTTGTATTTTTCCACAGTTTTTGACAATTGATTTCACAGGGCCTCCTGGCGGGTGACGGCCCACTTGCGCCTCCATCCACCTCATTGACCCCTTTTTAGTTGGTCAAGGGTGGGCTCTCTAGCTTTTCGAGCTAGAGTTTTTGGTTTAGGCCACAGGGCGATCAGGGGGGTCTACTTTTCTCCCCTTCTGATCGAGCTTCCCTTTTTGGAGAAAAGGGCCCTTTTTAGGGCTACTTTTTTACCATAATTGTTACATAATGGTTAATATTGTCTTTGTTACTCCTCTGCTCTCTCCTCCTCTTCCTTTTCTTCTCTTTTCCCTTTCTTTCAGAGTGAATGCTGCTCTGTCATCAAGTTGAGAAGTGGTTCCTCGGACAATGGAAAAACCGTGGGACGGGTGAGTGACTATCGATATAGATACACCTTCTGCCTCTTGAGTGATGGCTGACCCCCCACGTTTCCCTTACAGGGTAGCTACCCACAATGTCCAGGGAATGAACTCCCCCATACAACGTAAAAAGATAGGTGATTTCTATAAATCTTTAAGGTTAGATATTTTATTACTCCAGGAAACTCATTTCCCTGCTCAATTTAATCCCAGCTTTCTTCACCCCTATTTCCCCAAATTTTTCCTTGCCAATGCTCAATCTAAATCTAAAGGAGTTGCCATTATTTTCTCTAAAAACTGTGCCTTTACGTGTCTCTCCGAAATCAGGGACCCCGAAGGAAGGTACATTATGGTTAAGGGCACTATTGACGGACATATCATTTCACTGATCTCATACTATGCCCCAAATAAGGGACAACTAAAGTTCTTTCAGGATAAGCTTGAGACCCTCCTGCCCCTGCTGGAGGGCACGATAATATTCGGAGGCGACTCTAACGTGGCCTTTGATCAATCTATAGACAAAACTAGACTCCTAGGCAACCAACTCCGGCGCCCCTCTAAAGTTAGTCTACGAATAGCAAAACTCCTCCATTCCTACAACTTGATCGATGTATGGAGAGATAAGCATCCAAACCGTAGGGACTTCACTCACTTCTCCAATCCCCATCAGTCGTATTCCAGAATAGACCACATATTAACCCCCTTTTATACTCTACCATCTATTTTAGACTCCAGCATTCATGACACGGTCCTATCAGACCACTCCTTAGTTTTAATGACTATCCGCATCCAGTCCAGGTTATTCCACAGACCACACTGGAGGCTAAATTAATCCTTACTCTCAGATCCAATAAATGTCACTGGAATTGATAATAGTCTCCAAGAATACTTCTCTCTCAATGGGTCTGATAACACTTCGGTGGAATCAGTCTGGGCAGCCCATAAAGCCTTTATTAGGGGTAAATGTATTCAATTAGCCTCCAAGATCAAAAAGGAAAGAGGGCTTCACCTACAAAGGTTAGAGGAGTTCTTTCAAGCAATTAAAGCAGAACACAAGGCGCACCCTTCACAATCTCTGCTAGATAAACTAGACAAGATTAAATTGGAACTTAACCTAGTGCTCACGACGAAAGCGGAGAAGGCCATTCGTTGGTCAAAAAACAAATTCTACACCCAGGGTAATAAAATGGGCTCCTACCTAGCTAGGAAACTCTCTCCCCGGGTGAGACATCTTACCATGCCCAAAATCAGGGTAAATGGTAACCCCCCCTCTTCCAACCCCGACATAGTTATAGGGGCATTCCAAAAATATCATGAAAATTTATATAGCCCCAAAACTGATGAGAAATCGGATACAGTTATTAAGTTTTTAGATGGACTCCCCCTACCTCTCCTCTCAGATCAACATAGAGATATAATGGACGAAGCAATCTCAGAGGAAGAGATTAAAGGGGTTATCAAAGATCTCAAACAAGGCTCTGCTCCGGGACCAGACGGTCTCCCGGGGTCCTATCGTAAAACGTTTGCCACAACATTGGCCCCTCACATGGTGAAATTTTTTAATTTTACAGTGAGAGGGGACCCTGTCGACAAGCATCTTAACACTGCTTACATATCTGTTATCCCTAAGCCTGAGATAAATCCAGAAGACTTGGACAACTACCGTCCTATTTCCCTTATAAATAATGACTTGAAAATTCTAACTAAAATAATGGCGAATAGACTTGCTTCCTTCATTAACCAATATATTGATAAGGACCAGGTAGGCTTTATACCGGGTCGACAAGGTCCGGACCAAGTTAGGAGGGCAATTGATATAGTGTCAATCCTTCAATCTAATTGGACTGGAGGGCAGGTTCAGAAGGGTATGTTGCTCTCTTTAGACTTATGCAAGGCTTTTGACTCGGTCTCCTGGACCTATCTATTCTCCATACTGAAGCATTGGGGTTTTGGGGAGAGATTTATAGGCCTTATCAGAGCTTTTACTCCTGTCCACAAGCTATGATAAAACTTCAGGGTTTCTACTCCAAACCCTTCCAAATTAAAACAGGTACTAGGCAGGGTTGTCCACTCCTCTTTGCTATTGCAATTGAGACCCTCGCCATAGCCATCAGAGTCAATCCCATTATCAAAGGGGTCATTTGCGGTTCACAAGAACACAAATGTGGTCTATTTGCTCAAAATTTGACCTTTTGATCTTTATTACTTCTCCATTTTCCTCCCTCCCATCAATCTGCAGGCTACTAGATAACTTCTCGATAATCTCGGGCCTTAGAGTCAATTACACTAAATCGCAAGCCCTTAATGTATCTTTACCCCCTGAGATAGTCGCTAAGCTTAAGTCGGAGTTCAAGTTTAGGTGGAGTGACACCTCAATTAAATACTTGGGAATTAACCTTACCTCCAAATAAGAAACCTTATATGGCAATAATTATCCCCCGATGTTCCGAAAACTAGAAAATGACCTTAAGCTGTGGTCTAAGCAAGATATTTCATGGATCGGGAGAGTAAACTCTGTGAAAATTACTTTACTACCTAGACTCCGCTACCTCTTTCGATCCTTACCAATCCCTTTCCGGAAGGACCATTTATCCTCTTTTCAAAGAAAAATTCTTAAATTCATCTGGGGTGGTTCGGGTTACAGGATACCTCAACAAACTTTATTCCATCATAGACATAGAGGAGGCCTAGGCCACCTATTAAATTACTTTCACACAGCCAGACCAGCTCAAACATCTTCAATTTACTTTAGACAGGATAGACAGGACTAGGTGCGGATAGAAAGGCAGGCTACCCCACGACACACGCTAAATTTTCTTTTATGGTGCTCTCCTAAAGACAGGCCTCCAATTTTAGCCCCTTCACTCTCTAATGAACTAGCTCTCTGGGATAAGATAAAACATACACCCTCTCTGACTTCCCAAACTACACCTTTGGCGCATCTCTTTAATAATCCGAACTTTCCTCCGGGCCTACACATCAAGTCATTTCAATGGTGGCTAAACAAAGGGCTGTTCCGTATAGGACACTTCTTTACAGCTGCCGGTCTAATCACCCTCAAATATTGTGTCCACAAACTTGACCTCCCAAAATCAGAGTATTTCAGGTTTTACCAAATCTCCCACTTCCTTCACAAAATTTGGAAGAATAAACCACTTCCCCCAAGTTTCACAGACTATGAACGGTGGTGTGGTCAGCCGTCACAGCAGAAAGGGGGTATCTCGGTCATCTACGAAGCACTCACTTGTCCCACTAAAAAATCGACTTATGTTTAACTGGGAATCTGATCTGCAGTTCGAATGGGATCTGGACCAGTGGCATATAGCCTGTTCTAGATCTTTTAAGGGTATCTTGAACACCACTATCTCTGAAGCCAGCCTTAAGGTCATAATGAGGTGGTATCTTACCCCAGCTAAACTAGCTACATTTTATCCAAATGCTGACCCCCTTTGCTTCAGGGGCTGTCTCCTTAGAGGCACTATGGCTCATATCTGGTGGGAATGCCCCAGAATAAGGCCGTTCTGGTTCAAAATTTTTAACATCATTCGGAAGGTAACGGGATGCAAACTGGTAAGGTCTCCTTTGATTGCACTCTTAAATGACTGCATTCCGAAGGTCCCGAAATTCAAAAGGAAACTGATCTATTTTATTCTCCTTGGTACCAAGGTCACATTAGCTAGGGCTTGGAAGCAAGAATGGGTCTCCCTAAAGGCTGCGATCCGAAAAATCTCCTGGTTAATGACACAGGAAAAGCTTGCCAGCATCTTATCAGATAACCTTCATAAATTTGAATCTATATGGGAACCATGGACAATCTTTGTTGGAGTCTCCTTTATCCCAGGCGTATCAGTAAACCAAAGTATTAGTTGATTGACAGAGTCTTCAGTGATTTCACAAGATCTACACTGTGCACTGCATTTCTCTTCTTTCCTTCCTATTTCCTTACTCTTCTTTCTTCTCTATCATAGATGTTTTATTTGTTCGTGCCACAACTGGCACTTGGAAGGTAGGAGGCACAAGGGGAGTTCTTCAGGATAAGAGCTCATTATTGACATTTATGTTGACCAAATGAAGATGAACACATACATTTTTCTTCCTGTCTGCTAGAATACGAGGCTCGGTGGGAGGGCCCTGGGGGAGTCTGTGGGACCCCAGCTCTCAGCACAGCATGATCCCTAAGGGGTGCCGGGAGTCTGGGAGCCTCCCTTGGGACGTCCCCTGAGTGGATTTTCATGGGATCACCCCATAGAGGCTCACTCCTGATGAGGGGCTAGTTCTAAGAACATCTCCATGATATGTTGTTTTCAGTAAAGGGCAGCCTTAGTCCTTTTTCTGCATTCAATAGATAGTACAACGGTCACCTCTTTTCTTGAAGGTTAACCTAGATTATTCTGTTTATGTTCTAATGCTTGTTTTACTCCCATCGAATCTAAAGTTTCCTCTTTTGTATACTTAACCAAATGCCTCACCTACCTTCCTTTACTTACTGTCTGAATGTTTTTATTTTGTAACTCCTATTGAATATAGCTGTCGAATTTAACTGTATTTCACCAATGCATTTTTCCTGTACTGTAAAACAAATTTCAGTAAAAACAATGAAACGAAAAATAATTTTGTACTGGAGTTATACTGATCTGATGAACATAGCCAAGGGTTAACACAGCAAATAGTATTAGGTATTGCAGCCTCTCAGGTGAAATAAATTTGAAAAGACAGATTGAAAGATACTGGTGGGCGTGCACTTCTATTGGGCGTGTCACAGTGCTAGCTTATATAAGGGACATCAGTAGAGTGTGTTGGTTTGGCCTGATGAGAAGTCAGGTTTGTTGCTGTGGTTTTTGTGGGAGAAGGAATGATATTTTGCTAATGACAAAAGTTTTACTAGAGCTGTTTACTGAAATTATTGTGCTTTTTGACCATAAAAGTGGTTTGATTTTACCATGCTGTTCGATTGGGATGTGTATTGTTTGTCTTACCATGCATTCTTCAAGAAGAACATACTCACCAATGTATGTCTGTAGAATGTCGAGGGTGGTGGGGTGTTATTGCTTTAATATGTGCCTTTTTTAACATTATGTTGTAATGCTTTGTTAGAATGACTGTTAATTATCTTTCTGTAATTTTGCAGCTAATAATGTCATGTGGGTGTTTAGTCATTTTATGAAATGTGTGGGCGGTTATGGACGGTGAAACTAAAACTGTGTCCACTGTAAGGTTTAGTCCACTTTTAGATTGTAAGCTCCTATGAGTAGGGCCCTTCGAACCCAATTGCTAACTGTTTTGGTAAATGTGTATATACTGTAAATACTTTAATGCCAATAAATATGTACATACAGTGCCTTGAAAAAGTATTCATACCCCTTGAAATTTTCCACATTTTGTCATGTAACAACCAAAAATGTAAATGTATTTTATTGGGATTTTATGTGATAGACCAACACAAAGTGGCACATAATTGTGAAGTGGATGGAAAATGATAAATAGTTTTCAACATTTTTTACAAATAAATATCTGAAAAGTGTGGGGTGCACTTGTATTCAGCCCCCTTTACTCTGACACGCCTAACTAAAATCTAGTGGAACCAATTGCCTTCAGAAGTCACCTAATTAGTAAATACAGTCCCACCTGTGTGTAATTTAATCTCAGTATGAATACAGCTGTTTTGTGAAGCCCTTAGAGGTTTGTTAGAGAACCTTTGTGAACAAACAGCATCATGAAGGCCAAGGAAAACACCAGACAAGTCAGGTATAAAGTTGTGGAGAAGTTTAAAGCAGGGTTAGGTTATAAAAAAATATTCCAAACTTTGAACATCTCATGGAGCACTGTTCAACCCATCATCTGAAAATGGAAAGAGTATGGCACAACTGCAAACCATCCAAGACATGGCCGTCCACCTAAACTGACAGGCCGGGCAAGGAGAGCATTAATCAGAGAAGCAGCCAAGAGACCCATGATAACTCTGGAGGAGCTGCAGAGACCCACAGCTCAGGTGGGAGAATCTGTCCACAGGACAACTATTAGTAATGCACTCCACAAATCTGACCTTTATGGAAGAGTGGCAAGAAGAAAGTCATTGTTGACAGAAAGCCATAAGAAGTCCCGTTTGCAGTTTGTGAGAAGCCATGTGGGGGACGCAGCAAACATGTGGAAAAAGATGCTCTGGTCAGATGAGACCAATTAAACTTTTTGGCCTAAAAGCAAAATACTATGTGTGGCAGAAAACCAACACTGCACATCACCCTGAACACACCATCCACACTGTGAAACATGGTGGTGGCAGCATCATGTTGTGGGGATGCTTTTCTTCAGCAGGGACAGGGAAGCTGGTCAGAGTTGATGGGAAGATGGATGGAGCCAAATACAGGGCAATCTTAGAATAACACCTGTTAGAGTCTGCAAAAGACTTGAGACTGGGTCAGAGGTTCACCATCCAGCAGGACAACGACTCTAAACATACAGCCAGAGCTACAATGGAATGGTTTAGATCAAAGCATAGTCATGTGTTAGAATGGCCCAGTCAAAGTCCAGACCTAAATCCAATTGAGAATATGTGGCAAGACTTGAAAATTGCTGTCCACAGACATTCTCCATCCAATCTGACAGAACTTGAGCTATTTTGCAAAGAAGAATGGGCAAAAATGTCACTCTCTAGATGTGCAAAGCTGGTAGAGACATTCCCAAAAAGACTTGCAGCTTTAATTGCAGGGAAAGGTGGTTCTACAAAGTATTGATTCAGGGGGGCTGAATACAAATGCACGTTTTTTGTAAAAAAAAAAAGTGAAAACCATTTATCATTTTCCTTCCACTTCACAATTATGTGTCACTTTGTGTTGGTCTATCACATAAAATCCCAATAAAATACATTTACGTTTTTGATTGTAACATGACAAAATGTGGAAAATCTCAAGGGGTATGAATACTTTTTCAAGGCACTGTACTTGTGCTTCTGCTGGCAAAATAAAATGAAATCGATTTTGCTTGTTGTTGTTATCTTTTGTAACTTACTTTTTTTAACTAGTTTTGGGGGGTGGTGGTTTTGTGGAAGTGGATTACCTTCCTTAGGGCAGGTTCACACTGCTGCAGTGTCCGAGATGGGATGTGAAATCACATGCGATCTGTGCTATGCAAATTCAGCCATACAGATAGTATGGCTGAATTTGCATCGCATCTTGATCAAACTCGCACAGGACCCTTTTTTGTTACGCAGCAGAACCAGATCACATGGGTGTTCACATCCATGCAATACGATTCCTGTCCGATTTTGCAGTTTGAAGTGCGATCTGCAAACTGATTTGGGGGTGTCATTAGCTTTCTATTGACACACCCAGCAGTTTGCATATGGCAGTGGGAACTGTCTAAGTCGGGTGTGATGCGGGAACCCGCAGTGGATTTGCAGGGTTCCCACATTGCACTAGTGTGAACCAGCACTGATAAGTCATCTTCTCATTTATATTTACATAGTCCTTACAGATATACATCAGCATGAAGTGTAATGTGCTATGTGCACATGGGCAGGAAGCAATTGTGTGGTGACGCCAAATAAATCAATGAACCCCACCCACACCACATATAGCTCCCACACCCTCCCCTACATTGATCAAAAATGTCATTTCAATTTGCTTGCGGCTATAATGTATTGTCCCCCCAATCCATACCAGGCCCTTTGGCTCAGGTATGGATTTTAAGGGGAAGCCCAGTCCAAATCTTTTTACAAAATGGCGGGGGATCCCCAAAATCCAGACCTTTTCTGAGCATGCAGCCTGGAGGTCAGGATGGGGGGACAAGTGAGGGCCCGCCCCCCCTCCTGGACCAAACCAGGCCACATGCCTTTAACATGAGGAGGTATGTGCTTTGGGGTGGGGGGGCTCTGTGCCCCCCCACCCCAAAGCACCTTGTACCTATGTTGATGTGGACAAGGGCCTCTTCCCGACAACCGTGGTTGTTGGGGTCTGTGGTTGGGGGGCTGAGCAGAATGTGGAAGCCCCCATTAACAAGGGGGCCACCAGATCCTGCCCCCCCCATGTGAATGGGTATTGGGTAAATCATACCCATTCACCTAAAAAGTGCAAAAATGTTTTTAAAAATGGAGCCATTTTTTTGTCCAAACTTTCTATGTTAAAAATGTGTCTCACGATGTACATCCATGGTCAATAGGGATTGTCCCCGGTTCGATTCAAAAGTATGTTCGACTCGAACATCAGGGGGTTGTCGAATCCTGAACATTATGGGGCGCTCGTGGGAAATTTGAGTGGCCCATAATGCAGTGAAATTGTGGGGGAATGCCGCCCGCTGATTGGCCAAAACATGCACATGACCTGCGTGCTTTGGCAAATCACAGCATGCTCTGCTGTGAGAGGCATGATTGGCCAATGGCAGGGTGCATTTGGCCAATCATTGCTCAGCCGGTCTGATTTCACGCACACACTATATAAGGCCACTTACACAGCGGCCGGATATAGTGAAAACATTTGTGGAGATAGCAAAAGGTTAGGCAGTGGCATACAGTATAGGAATATATATGTACAGTATGGTATATATAACATGCTGCATTCAGTGTATTTATTTATTTCAGGTACTTATATAGTGCTGTCAATTTACGCAGCACTTTACATATATAGTGTACATTCATATCAGTCCCTACCCTCAAGAAGCTTACAATCTATGGTCCCTAACTCACATTCATACATATACTAGGGCCAATTTAAACAGCATCTAATTTACCTACCTGCATGTTTTTGGAGTGTGGGAGGAAACTGGAGTACCTGCAGGAATCTCACACAGACACAGGGAGAGCATACAAACTCCAGGCAGGTAGTGTTGTGGTTGGGATTTGAACCAGTGACCCTTTTGCTCCCAGGTGAAAGTGCTAACCACTACACCACCGTGTAGACTATATACACTGCATGCACGCTCAGATAAGGGTTTGGCATAGATTTTAAGAGGAACTCCACGCCAAAATTAAACACAAATTTTGGGTAGGGTTCCCCCACAAAGTATGTATGGATTTTAAGGGGAACCTCATGCCAAATGTTTGGAAAAATGGCGTTGGGGTCCCCCAAAATCCAAACCAGACCCCAAAGCATCATCCCCATGTTGAGGGCATGTGGCCTGATAAGGTTCGGAGGGTGCGCGCTCACTCGCCCCCACCGGGGGGGTGCCATGCCAGTGCTGCGTGCTCGGATAAGGGTCTGGTTTGGATTTTGGGGGACCCCAACACCATTTTTTATAAATTTGGCATGGGGTTCCCCTTAAAATCCATACCAGACCTGAAAGGGGGCCCCCAACGCAATGCTTTTTCAATGATCTTTATCTAT
The DNA here is from genome assembly GCA_018402905.1 of Glandirana rugosa. Lineage (NCBI taxonomy): Eukaryota > Metazoa > Chordata > Amphibia > Anura > Ranidae > Glandirana > Glandirana rugosa. The sequence continues at coordinate 64,781 of BLSH010136155.1, forward strand.
TTTGCAGGGAACCAGCAATACATTCCAGCCGCGACCGATTTTATATGACAATTTTTCCTTTACAAATGTCATTTTGCGGTGGCACTGTTCTAAACATCACAGAGATCCATACTACGGGGACCCCCCAAGCACAATATCTAACCACTTGCCGACCACCCGCCGCAGAGTGACAGCGGCAAAGTGGCTCGTTATCGCAAACCGCTGTCACCTGGCGGTGGCTGCGATAACTAGCATTGTGTTACGGGGGGCCAGGGAGCGGGTAGGGTGGACTTAATCACCACCGGCTGCCCCCGATGGCCCCCCCGCAGTGAAAGAACCGAGGTCTGAGTATGTAAACATGGATCTCCGTTCTGACAGAGGGGGAAGGGCGGTGATCACAGGCTTCCTGTATATGGAAGCTGTGATCACTCCCCTCCCCCTGCCAGCCCAGCCCCCATACAGTTGGAACACGCCGAGGTACACAGTTAACCCTTAGAGTGCCCCCTCCAGGTTAACCCCTTCACTGCCATTTTTATAGCACTGATCACTGTATAAATGCCATTGGTCCCAAAAAAGTGTCAAAATGGTCCGACAATTTTGCAAAATTTTTTTATTTATAGCGGTGATCAGAAATTACACAGAGGAGATCAAATACCACCAAAAGAAAGCTCCATTTGTGGGTAAAAAAGGACGCAAATTTAGTTTGGGTACAATGTTGCAGGACCACGTAATTGTCAGTTAAAACGACGCAGTGCCGAATCACAAAAAGTGCTCTGGTCCTAAAGCGTGAAATCCTTCCCGGGCTGAAGTGGTTTAACCATTATTAAAACCACTGCTCACTGCTCCTGAAAAAAACAATTGGTTTATAAACTTTTTTTTCTATTCATACATGTCCCCTAGGGCTAATGCTGTTAAAATTAGAGAAAGGGGGTGGTCATTTTTTATGGCAATGAACTTGCATACAAGCATTAAATGGAGGAATTCTGAAGCCACAAGTTCGATTCCAGTTGACATCCAGTGCTTAGAACATGTGATCTGAGAGGCATCTTCCCAGGCAAATAGAGCTCTGATGTGTGTAGATTTCCTCCCAGTTTGTGAGAGTTGAAGCCGTAATTGCCTTTAATTGGGAGTTATTTTAAGGCACTGCTGGAGTAGATTTGGGAGGTATAGTAAATCAGGGCCTCTGTGTCATCTCTATGTATTACCTGAGGCTAGTCACCTCACTGGTTGTATGTAAGGGTAAACACACTGAATACATTAAAACCTTCGATTGAGAGTAACTTGGTCTGAGTGTGTTTTGCAAGACAATATTTTTTTTTTATAAATTTTGACTTGATAAAGGAGCGATGTCTTGATATACAAGCACTGTCACATCACAACTGAGTATAAAAGAGAAGAGAGGTACCTCTAAGTGTAGCAATATGGTTACATTTAATGAAGGTACAACATTTAGCAACTCACATGGCTGATGATTAAAACAGGCACATCTAAGTATCCAGGCATCCTGGGTAAAGCTGTCCACATAGACCATCCTCCACACTGCCATCAATGCCATCTCTTCCACGCTGTGCTTCACGAACACTTCAAGCCTCGATTTCAGAACGCTTTATTGCAGGGCAGTCTTCCCAGTCACAATTGCAGACTGACAGTGGTGAGAGCTGGCGGTGCGGAGGATAGTCTAGGTGGACAGCTTTACCCCTGATGCCTGGATACTTAGATGTGCCTCTTTTAATCATCAGCCATGTGAGTTGCTAAATGTTGTACCTTCATTAAATGTAAGCATATTGCTACACTTAGAGGCGCCTCTCTTCTCTTTTATACTCTGTAACTCCTGCTGGATTTGCTTCTAATCCCCTTGTGGAGCCTGCCATTTGTTGATGGACATTTTATGGTTACACAATCACATTGCTATCTTTTTATATGGACTATAAACTGAAGGATTTATGAATAAATGGTTGTGGAATGAATCATCTCAGTTTCCATTATTTCTTATGGGGAAGTTCGCTTTGATATACAAGTGCTTTGGATTACAAGCATGTTTCCGGAACGAATTATGCTCATCGCTCAGTTCATTTAGGCAAAGAAAAATATTCAAAGTGTACTGGTAACAGAAAGCTAGATGTTATTATTTAGTGTATTTTGTTCATTATTACTACTTGTTGCGCTGCTGTTTCACATAAGAAAATGTTATGACGATGGGTAAAGATTGCTGGATAGCAGCAAATGGCCCAGATGATGATGCTGGTAGCAGATAGTGGGGACACGTGCCTGTTGGCAATAGCGTTCAAAATCTTGCAATCAGTCAGAAGTCAGTTTATATAATAATATGAACATTTTCTTTAATATAAAGTCTATTTGAATGTGATTTTTTAATTGTCAGTTTGACTCAACATGCATATGTATTCTAATAGCTAAAGATTAGGAACATCTACTGTTTAGGGTAACCCAAATTCTAAATATATCAAGGTGCATTTTGTTTAATGGTTACTAGCGGTGAGGTTTAGGTTTGTGATTACCATGGGTTCATGGCAAAACCTCAGGATTTACAAAGTTTATGCATATTGATTGTTTGGCAGAAAACTTTGCAGGCTTTCAAAATTTGGAAGAAATTGATAATCCAGTCTATAAAAAAAAGTCAACTCACAGCAACCATATTGTTAGTGTGGTAGAGTTGCTAGAGAGGATTGACAATTATGTGTAGGGAGAGAGACTTTTTTAAAATGTTATTTTTATTTTCTAAATTTTGGCATTGGTATATGTACCCTATGGTGGTATCTGGTCTCCCGTGCCTTTTGCTTAACAATGACTTGCTTATCAGGCCTTCAAATGGCCAGAACTGAATATTAAGATTCACCCTCATAGACTTCAATGGAGCTTCTGCAAAGTTTGCAAAACTTTGAACTTCAACCAAGATTCACAAAATTGTTTGTGAACTGAACTTAAGCAGATTGACCCATTCCTAGAGGTTACGACAGGGCTAGGTAAATCCTATGTACATGCTAACTAAACTGTCTAAAACACTACTGATACTAGTTTTCTTTTTACATCCAACAGTATTCCAAAGAATCCCTGGCTCATTAGAGAACTTTCTAAGCACCTAGACCTAAGTGGCTTCTTAGTTCTCCAGTAATTTGTCCAATGAAGGGTTACAGCCAATCCCATATATATATATTTAATGTGGTTATAAGAACAGAAATACATGCTTGTAGTTCTCACAACTGAGCCATCCAGACTAGTTTCCTTTATAAACAGAACACAAATTAACCTGCAACGTAGAAACTATGGACCACTGAAACCTGTGGGGACCCATGCATTGGTGCCTAATCCTCTTTGAGTCAATAAAATTGTATTGCCATGAAATAAAATACTGTGGCATTTCCTAAGTTAGTTTATATTAAATTTCAAACTTGTTTTTATTGCTGAATAGTTATGGTGATTGTTAGGAAAAAGATACCCCTTCTGACGTCTAATGGTAACAAGGCAAGGCTAGCAAGGGCAGAGCTTAGCAGGAAGGTAACAAAACAACACATGTTATTTTGTCAAAGCAAGTTCAATGTAATGACATTTCAGGTCATAAGAATCAATACTTCTACACATCGGGCACACTATGCTGGCACACTATGGGGTTGATTTACTAAAACTGGAAAGTGCAAAATCAGCTTAAATTATTTTCTGTCAAAGCTTATTTGAAGTTGAAGTTAGAAGCTGATTGGCTCCCATGCACAGCTGCACCAGATTTTGCGCTGTCCAGTTTTAGTAAATACATCTCAATGTCTAATGGTAGCTTTGTCCTAACTACCATTGCTAGGAGGCAGCCCTCACATGGAAATAATTATGTGTGTGAAAACTTTTTTTATTGTAATACCTTCTTGCCACCTACACTCATTTAAATGGAATCTTTCAAGAGGTATAATACCTACTGTATATGGAAGCTACCAAACCACTTACAATACAGGTGTTTACTCAATTGGGTTGATTTACTAAAGACAACTAAGCTTTTCAATTTGCAGATGAATTAACACTTTGCAGGGTAGTTTTCACTAAGCTCAGTAAATATGGTGAATATCCACTTTGCAAAGAAAACAATATCACATGCAAAGAAAATAAAAATATAATATTTTTTTTTGCACATGATTGGATCATAAAGGCAGGCAGCTCTTCACTACATTCACTAAGCTAATGGCAAATTCTCTTGCTACATGTACAGTCCGTTTGCCTTTTCTAAAACAGTCCCAATATATCATTTTAAACCCAAAATACCAGAACTTGTATTTAGTATATGAGTCATTGAATGGCTGCTTCTCACACAGGTCTCCTGCTTCACATAAAACACATCATTTTAGTAAATACTTATTAATAGTGATTGTCTTAATATTAAAGTTTTGGTTTGAGCTATGAGTTATGAGAAAATAGTGTGTGTATATATATTGTAACATTATACGAGGCAAGGTGATCAATGGATGATACATGTGGCCTTGCATGCGTTCATTGCAGTGGACTAAGGTGGAATCCGGTCCGGGTTTTACCAGCCACCTTGGCAGAGTTGGTTCTGGACCAGATTTTGTGGTCCACTGGAGTCCACCATCAGGTGATTTAAATAATCAGGAGGAGAGCAGAGTTTTGCTCTGGCCTGGGACTCAGGAACCATAGGTTGAGAGAGCTGACATATGGAAGTTTGCTTAGCACGGAGACAAAAAGGTTTGCACTGTCTATGTTTTGTAGGTGTCTGGGAGAAGCCCTGCACCGTTCAGTTAGGAAAGACTGAAATGTTTAGTTAGTGACTGGATGGCAAGGATTTATTTTCTGTTTTGTTTATTTTATTTCTACATGCAACCTTTTTAATACACCTGGCTACAAGCAACCCTGCCATTTGGACTGCCTTTTTCCCACAATATATATATATGTGTGTATATATATATATATATATATATAATATATGTATACATATATGTATAAATGTACATATACACATGGACTAAATTAAATCTTCAAGTGCTCCTTAGAGCCTGGAAGCAGCTATGACCTGGCGTAGGGATAGATCATAGGATTAGTGGGGCTTCATGTGCCACGTTGCTCTGTCAGCGGTGCCATCCCTGTCTGAATTTGGCTTCCAGCTTGTCACTTGTCCTGCTCCTTTTCTGTTTTTGCTGATGTCTCCTGACAGCTGTACTAATGCCCACAGTGATGGTAGGAGGTCATCTCTCTGCTGGAAGTACGTGATCCTCTGCATGCTGTGCCCCTGCTACACCTTGCTATATCTCATTATTTTCCTCTTCTGTATCAGAAACCGTGCAAACTGATTTTGTGTGTGACAGTGTCATCACTTTTTATCATTGTATTAATAGCTTCTGTGTGCTCAGAATACTGTGTGTGCTGCATTTCTACCCGTAAACAAAAAAAAAAAAAAAAACACATTTATTATTTGTTAATGAGTGGCAAATCAACTGTCAAGAACAAGAATGTTTCAATTCAGTGTCTCTGTTATCTCTCTATTATTTTCCATAATTACCTGTTACTGCAAACATAAACAAAGTATTTTGCTATCATGGGTCACTCAACCTGTTCTTCAAGGCTAAACTAGCTAGTCCCTAAATGCCCAAAGAATAACATGGAAGGGAAAAGCTAAACCCCAGCTAAATGCACAGATACAGTATATAGGGGCTGTTTTACCTGCCAAAGGATTTGTCTAAAGAGCCCTGAGATTTAAGCCTCATACACGCTACTAGTTTTCTTTTTATTCAATTCAGTGGTTTGAACAAAAAAAACCTGACAGCTCAGGTCAGAGCCACTGTACTAACAATTCAATGTTAGTACAGCGATATCCCCTGCTGTGCTATTGTGTTCTGACAGGAGGACAGCCCCTCCAGCAGAACATTCCAGTCAGACAATGGCTGAGAGCGTAGATCGGGAGTCAGTTGGCAGACCTGTTTTGGTCAGATGAATGGCTGGCTTCTGTCGGACCTTGTGCCATACACACGGGCCAAACGTTAGCCAGTTTTCATTGAACCGGCCAATGCCGCCCGACAGTTGGCCCGTGTGTACTAGGCTTAATACAGCTCTGCCATGCAGACAAATCCTCCTCAACACAGGAAGAGATCACTCACAGGTCTTTTCTTTACCCCACCCTACAACTGGACAGTGAAAGGAGAAACAGCTCTCTATCTCTCATTGCTACTCCTTGCACTGTAATACACCTGATTGGCAAAGTGCTTCTTTTCCTTTTGTTTTTTTTTTGAGTTCTGCAGTTCAGGGACAACAAAAGACTGATATCCAGGTCCAAGCATTTACAATAAAAAAATAAATTTCATGGTGTTTTATTAAATCCAAACCCACAACTTCCGGTTCCGGTGCCGTATGTGAAGGGAGTGAGAGCGGCGGCTCCGGGAACCCTTCGTTACAAATTCGGCATACAGGCTCCCAGACGCCGCATTCCAGAGCGGGTCACGTCCTCAACACTACCGCCACTCTCCAATGGACAAATTTGTGGTCCATAATGCGGCCGGACACGCCACCTTTCAACGGTCGGAGAGCAGCGCTCTGAGCTCCGGGGCCTCCAACATAGCGGGCGGACCTGAAGCCACACGAGCACAACAAGGAATGCAGGCAGGCACAGCACTGGCGGGGAGCATCCCCTCACACAACGCACCTGCTACATTCCACCTGCCGGAGGAACAGTACGGGGCTCTAGCCCAAGCCGTGGCTGCGCTCCTCACCCCGTCCATCACCGCTGCAGTGGACAGGGCCATTGCAGCGGGCATGGAACAGATCCGTAAGGACTTAGGAGAACATACACAACGCATAGGGGAACTAGAGTCAAGGGTCTCAGACATGGAGGATGAGTTTCATGGTCTGCACAACACGGAACAACACCTAAGGCAAACCCAACAATATTTACTTGAGAAAATCGATGACCTCGAGAACCGAGGGAGGAGGAACAATTTGCGCATCATGGGACTCCCTGAGACCACCCCCCGAAGCTCTACAGGATCTTTGCACAACACGAATACCGGGGGCCCTCGGCATAACAACACCGTGCACCATAGAAAGAGCGCACAGACTAGGGGCCCCATCTAACGAAAGGCGCACCCCTCGCCCGGTCATTGTAAGATATTTGAATTACGCGGACAAATACAATATACTGAAATCCTTCCGCAACTCAAAATCCCTTCAAATTGACGGATACAAATTGCTACTGTTTGCGGATTACTCGCAGGAGGTCTCTCCGAGGAGAAAGGCCTTTCAACCAGTGTGTGCGGCTCTCTTCGAGAGGAAAATCAAATTCACCCTCGCATATTCGGCCGTCCTCCGCTTCACAGATACCTCAGGCAACCAAAAATCGTTCTCCCACCCAGATGAAGCCCTGCAATATCTTCACAGCCACCTCCACATTGCTATGGACACCTCCGCCCCTGCAACATCCCATCGCTCAGGAGACCTACGTCAACAGCGCAGCCCCAGGAAGGTCCTTCCTGGGGCTGCGCTGTTGACGTAGGTCTCCTGAGCGATGGGATGTTGCAGGGGCGGAGGTGTCCATAGCAATGTGGAGGTGGCTGTGAAGATATTGCAGGGCTTCATCTGGGTGGGAGAACGATTTTTGGTTGCCTGAGGTATCTGTGAAGCGGAGGACGGCCGAATATGCGAGGGTGAATTTGATTTTCCTCTCGAAGAGAGCCGCACACACCGGTTGAAAGGCCTTTCTCCTCGGAGAGACCTCCTGCGAGTAATCCGCAAACAGTAGCAATTTGTATCCGTCGATTTGAAGGGATTTTGAGTTGCGGAAGGATTTCAGTATATTGTATTTGTCCGCGTAATTCAAATATCTTACAATGACCGGGCGAGGGGTGCGCCTTTCGTTAGATGGGGCCCCTAGTCTGTCCCATCGGTCCCACCGAAGAAATTGAGGCTCACTGATCTGTCCGGCAGGGAACAGAAGAGATAACGTGGCCAGACTTTCACACTTGTACTCCACCGACTCCCACCACCCATGCAACTACCCAATCTTGACTCACGGTGCTTCTGGTCGTCTGAATGGTTTCATCCATGCTAACTCTCTGAAGTCTGTGGGTAACATTTCCAAACCTGGTTTATTTACTATGTTCATTTTGAAGGTTTCGATTGTTCTGCCCGCTGTACACTGCATTTCCTCTACAGTGCCCCCCAGCCCTATCTCGGTCTGTAACAAATCTTCTCCCGGGGCACTAAATTGTCTTATTGGGGCAACCCTGGGCAGAACCTGCCTTAGTGCTAACCACTGTCTCTTAACATGAGGTGCCCCGCAGTTAGAGAACCTACTTTGGGAGTTCAGATCTTGTCAGACCCCGGTAACGCTGCTGATGGTAGGAGTAATCACATGCGGAAAAAAGAGAAGTACTGCCTCCACAGGCTCTTGAGCTGCATTCTGCCCGAAGCTATTGGGTCAGACCTTCTTTTACACCCTCCACCCCATTCTCCTCAGTTTTTCCCACCACTATGGGCAGTGTTCCCTGACACCCCAACTACAACACCACCACGGCTCACCTGGCACCACTTCACTTCCCATCAAGTCCCACAACATCCACCATAAATGAGCTCTAGCACAAAGGTTATCTCGTGGAATGTGAAAGGCCTACGCTCACCTCACAAGCGCATGGCGATACTTCGCCACCTCCGTCGTCTCAAAGCAGACGTCGCGCTCCTCCAAGAATCACACCTTTTAGAGTCAGACTTTGTCAGACTGCGCAAACTATGGGTTGGCCAGGTCTATGGTTCTCCAGCGGTCAAGGGCAAGGGGGGTGTAGTCATCCTCCTACACAAAAGATTCCAGGGCCAAGTCACCTCCACAGACACAGACCACCAAGGACGTCTATGCTCACTCGTTGTCAGACAACGATCCCGCGAATGGGCACTCATCAATGTCTATGTGCCCAACTCCCCGTCCAAAGAATTTTTCCAGGAACTCACAGATCACGTAGCCCCCTTACTCCATTTACCATCCATTCTAGCAGGTGACTTTAATGCAGTAATGGACCCTGCAGAGGACAAGTCACATCCCAGGGGACACACACATCCCATCGATTCACCACTGTCTACCCACTTAAGACATTTCGCTGATAGCCTACACCTAACTGATATCTGGAGATTGGCGAACCCTGTGGGCAGAGATTTCACTTTTTTCTCCTCTCCACACAAGTCGTTATCCAAAATCGACTATATCCTCGCCAACCCTAGGCTCCTCACCCACACATCGGACCCCCAAATACATGCCATGGCCATCTCCGACCACACTCCTGTCTCCGTAACCGTCACTGACCCCTCACCGTCTGCAGACTTCCGAACCTGGCGCTTCCCTGCATTTTTCGCCCATAATCCCGACTTAAAGATAAAACTGGCAGAGGTATGGAAGGAGTACACAGCTAACAATGATCAACATCTCCAGGACAACCCTAACCTCTTCTGGGACACGGGGAAGGCGGTCCTTAGGGGGTCAATTATTTCATACGCATCTTATGTTAAAAAACGGACACACCAGGGGTATACCAAAGCCAGCAAATTGCTCAGAGACGCCCAAATACGCCTCTCCAACAGTAACACACAGACCCATAGAGAGCAGTGACAGACAGCGAAGCAGGAGTTTGACAACTGTACCAAAGAACAAGAGAACCTGCACAAATCTCTGATTGATTTAAAATACCATAAATTTGGCAACAAGCCTGGTAAATTGCTAGCTGCCCTCTGTAAAGGCACATACACCCCTACCCATATAGCCTCCCTCAAAAAAAAGGAAGGTACACTGGTCTCTTCCCCGAAAGAAGTGAACAAGGCTCTCAAGCATTTCTATGCAGCACTCTATGGTCATGACCCTATCAAGGAAGAGGTAGCTTTATCTTTCCTGGAGGGGATCTATCTGTTGTCCATACAAGAATCGCAGCTGGCCCTTCTCAACGCCCCGATCTCACTACATGACATTTGCAAGACCATTAACACCTTAGGCACAAGCAAAGCCCCCGGCCCGGATGGCTATACAGCCAAATTTTACAAGCTGAACAAAGATACGATAGCCCCCACACTACAAAAAGTCTTCAATCACATTCTGGCGGGAAACAGTTATATTCAGTCAGGGTTTCAAGCCCACATAAAATTGATACCAAAGAAGGGCAAAGACCCCACAGATCCTGTGTCGTACCGCCCAATTTCCTTACTGAATATAGACTCCAAGGTCTTATCCAAAATTATAGCCAACAGGCTAGCCAAAATTATGCCAGACCTCATCCATCCCTCCCAGTCGGGCTTCACTCAGGGCAGGTCGGCGACATCCAACATTAGGAAGGTGCTGGCTGTCCTTGTGCAAGCCAGGACCAGCTCCAGCGGGGACATTGCTATTGTCGCACTTGATGCAGAAAAAGCATTTGACAATGTAAGCTTCCGGTGGCTGGAGCTGGTCCTGGGCAAATTTGGCTTCGCAGGACCCTTCCTTCACCTAATCACCCAAATGTACTCAGCTCCTACTGCAAACTCCAACACATTCAACCTACACAAAGGCACTCGCCAAGGCTGCCCCCTATCTCCCCTCCTGTTCAACCTAGCGATCAAACCCCACTCCCGGTACCTAACATTCCACTCCAAAATCCACGGTGTTAACTTAGGCTCGCAGTCGGTACGCACTGCGTTATTTGCAGACGATATCCTCATCTTCACCTCTGACCCAGAAAATTACCTGCCACATATCAAAGACATCTTCACCACCTTTAGAGAGTGTTCTGGCCTCTGTATAAATTTCACCAAAAGTGAAGTAATCCCACTATTTCACTCTCGACCCCCCTATTGGACCTCCCGCTCTGCCTTCCCCGTGGCCCGCCATAACATCACTTACTTGGGGATAAAAATAGGCAAAACCCCCTCTTCCATTTACCACCTAAACTTTACCCCGACAATCAACAGAATGATAGTGGAACTAAACAATTGGATGAATTTCCCCCTGTCAGTCTTTGGCAGATGTCACCTTTTTAAGATGTCCAGTTTCCCAAAGCTTCTATACCCCTTACAAACAATCCCTCTGTTGCTCAGACACACTGACATTTCCAGACTGAACAGGGCCCTCTCACACTTTATCTGGAAGAACAAGAAGGCCAGAATTGCACTACAGAAATTAACCCTCCCCAAACACAGTGGCGGATTGAATCTTCCCGACATCAGGCTTTACAACATCTCTTGCCTATTGAGAGTGGGGTTGGATTGGGTGAGGAGAACGTCCAGATACTCCAACCATGAATTGGAGTCCCAGATTGTCTCTCCTTTTAAACTCGAAACACTCTTGCACTGCAATCTAGCATCTCTCCCATCTGCCATTAAGCACAACCTCCTGCTCAAAGACACTATACTGGCATGGAGAGAGACATCCAAAATTTTGGGTGTCTCCCCCCATATATCCAAGCATCTACCTATAACAGGCCATCCCCACTTCCTGCAAGCCCTGACACCTCCTATAAAAGCATGGGAAGAGCTAGGACTTTTTATCAACTGTTTGACCCAGACTCAAACACACCTCTTCCTACAGAAGTACTCTGCAGCACCTATGGACTTCCTCCCCACCACTTTCTCCCAATCCACCAAGCAGCTAGCTTCGCAATCAGCCTCTGCCCTGCGAAAGGGAAAAGATTCAGGCACTCACTCCTAGACACTTTTCTGGAACATAATCATCACAGGATATCAGAGATCTACAAACCCCTTGCCGCTCTGCCAGAGAGAATCTCCAAGACTCTTACTCACAAATCCTGGAATGGAGAACTCCAATCTGAGGATGCCTTCTCCTACATTCTGCAAGGCTACAACAGCACCTGTGCGCACATACGCACTGAGTTCTGGAGAGAGCAACAATACAAATTATTGCACAGAGCCTACGTCCCCTATCTAAAACAAAAAGGTTCATCCCAAGACGCTCTCTGCCCCCTATGCGGGACAACAAAACCCCAGCTCTCCCACAAACTATGGTCTTGTTCCATGATACAATCTTTTTGGCACAAGCTGGAGCTATTTGTTGCCTCCATTACAGGCCTCCCTCCCCATGGAAACAAATATGCTCTCCTCTTTGGACACCTGGATATATTGCCCCAAACACTCCCAAAAACATTGACCAATCTCCTGCAACGGAACAAAGCATGGATTTCTACCTGCTACATGGCTGCTAGGAGAGCTATCTTGAGACGATGGATCTCGCCCACACCGCCTTCTCTCAAAGAAGTTGTAGCCGACCTAACTAACCTATCCAAGCTGGAGGAAATGGATCTAACGAGGTCCGGTTTTTCCAGCCACTCAAAATACCACCGGAAATGGGATGCTTTTAACAACAGACAACATTGGTTACAACAACTTCGGCAGCCAAAGACACACCCTCCAAGGCCTTAACCGATAAAGCACATAACGCACTCAATCAACTCCTGTACTTCTCTCCCACAGATCTTTGAGTCCTTACTCACATCTGCTACAGGGAGGCGAGCTTAACAAACCTGCTCAGAACTCATAACAGTATCGGACTCTCAAACCAGGGCCAACCTTTATGATACTATTTTATGATACTATTTCATTGTTCGATAGTGGTGATCCCCCCCCCCCCC
>BLSH010136155.1:86968-103773 GCA_018402905.1 Glandirana rugosa
AAATGGTGCACTAGTGCGGAAGTTTACTGCCGCGCTAGTGTACATTTGTTCGGCCGCGAAGGTGGCCGAAAAGAGAGAGGAGAAGCGTGACTAGCCACTCTCCCCCTCTCCTCCACGACGTCGCGACACCCGTTACACATTACAGGTGTCGCGACGATTCACAGTCATACGTGGGGGTCAGGGGTGGTAGGTAGGTGGTGGGTGGGTCGGTAGGAGGGGGTTAGGTACGAGTGGGTGGGTCGGTAGGAGTGTGTCGGTACAAGTGGGTAGGTAGGTACGTACGAGTAGGTACGAGTGGGTCGGTAGGTAGGTACGAATATGTTTTTTATCACTTCAGGTGTTATTAAGTTTTGTGTTGCTTTTCATCACTTTGATTGATGCACATATTTATTCAGATTTAATCATTTTAGCGCAACTTTATTTTATATATAAGCATGGATGGATGGCTGGGTGAGCATGGATGAGCATGCATGGATGGATGGGTGAACATGGCTGTGTGAGGATGGCTGGGTGGGTGAGCATGGATTGGGGGAGGATGGCTGGGTGGGTGGTGGATGGATGGTGGGGACTGGGGGTGCATACTGACACTTAGCAGCGCTGTGGACATTACACATTGCCCACAGCGCTGCAGCACCTCCTCTCCCCCTCTCACCGATCAGTGCGAAGAGGAGAGAGAAAAGCCGGTGGAAGCGCCGGCTTGTTTACATGTGATCGCGCCGTCATTTGAAGGCGTGATCACGTGGTAAAAGGCCGCTCACAGCGGCCATTCACCGCGATCCGGGATGCGCCGCGTCCCCTGGACCCGACGGTCAGGGATGTTCCCGTGTGCGGTTGTTAAGTGGTTTAAAGTGGAAGTCCAGTAAAAAATGAAAATTTCCCTATGAATAGTATGTTAAATATCTTTATCTTTGATATTATTAATTTTCTGGCTAGCTGATTGTTTCACTTAGAAAGTCTAATCTAAAGCAGACAATCAGCTACTTCCTGTCTTTCAGAGACAACTCTATTTCCTGTTATCTGAATTTTCTAAGCTGTCTTTATACTTCCTGATAAGGTTGTCCCTCGTACTTAGACAGACATGCCAAGACCTGCCCAGCCCCGCCCAGCCCCACCCCCTTTATTTCTATCCTTCAGAGAATATGATCCCCGGAGAGGGGGGAGGGGAGGACCGGCTATGTTGTTTTCTCTTCATGGTTCCAGCAGCACATAACACACACACTGTTTGTTAGAAACTATATGATGGATTACAATGCAACATGCTGCAGATTTTCTACAGTGTAGAACCATATGGTTATTTCTGCTGGCTGTGATGGGCACTGTGTACAGAGTAATGAGTTTAAGGCTCCGTTTCCACTAGTGTGACTTTGGACACAAAGTCACATGACAAGTCACAGCCCATTGATTTCAATGGCAAACATTCCAATCTATGCAACTTTTAAAATCAGCGACTTGCAGGTCTTTTGGCAGTTCTTTTCTGCTCCCCATGGCTCAGTATCTAGCCTACTCAGTGTATCCATGTGAGAGACACTAATTGCAATTGAAAAAGCCACAGATGTGGACAATTAACCTTTAATTGCAATTTTAACATGTGTGTGTCACATTGTGTGTCTACCATGGCCAAACATTCCAGGGTATGTATGTAAGGCCATTTAGGTGATTTCTGTTATCATTATGATTTAAAAAGGAGCCAAACAACTATGTGATAATAAATGGCTTCATATGATCACTAACCTTAAATAAAAGACAGTTTTTTGGTATGATCAGTCATATTTTCAATATCAATGCCAAAATGTCATGGTTTCTGCCAGGGTATGAAAACTTTTGAGCACAACTGTAAGCACCTGTAATAAAAAAATAAATAAATATGCTGTATACCTTGTACCCACAAAATATGTCTTAATTACTGTGCCTTAAGACAAATAGATTATTTGAAAAAATATATTTTTAACTATTACATTTGCTTTTTGCATAGAGTCTAGAGCTGGAGCTTCGTCTGAGCCTACCTTAGATATGAACTTTGTTGGCAACTAATTATTAACCAACAACCGTTAAAACAGTAAACATTTTCAAGAGTGCATGGGCCAGGGGTATGTAATGTACATTATAGTGTAAAACAGTGCAGTGGTTAGGAGTATGTAATATAGTGTTCTTTACATTGGAAGTTAGTGTAAGTAAAAAAAAAACCCAGCATTGGTGCTCTGTAGGAGAAAGAATTTTCTGGCATCAGTGGTCACTGGCAGAAAGAATACCTTGGCGTCTCTGGTCAGTGGAAGGAAAAAGTCATGTTCATGTGACCCCAGAATTTTCAGTTACTGTTACAGTTTAACCACTTCAGCCCCGGAAGGATTTCACAGTTTAGGACCAGAGCCCTTTTTTGCGATTCGGCGCTGCGTCACTTTAACTGACAATTGCGCGGCCGTGTGACCTTGTACCAAAACTTTCTTTTGGTGGTATTTGATCACCGCTGCGTCATTTCTGATCGCCGCTATAAACAAAAGAAGAGCGACAATTTTGCAAAAAAACAAATTTCTTACTTTTTGCTAAAATACAAATCCAAAAAAATATATAAAAAAACATTTTTTTTTCAATGGTTTTGGCCGATTTTATATTCTTCCTCATATTTGTGATTTAAAAAATCGCAATCGGCATTTATTGATTGGTTTGCGCAAAAGTTGCCACGTTTACCGATGGTGAGAATTCATTTTTGGGGTTTTTATTTTTTTTTACAAGTAATGGTGGCGATCTGCGATTTTTAGCGGTACTGCGATATTGGGGCGGACATGTCGGATCATTTTGACACTTTTTTGGACCATTGGCATTTATACAGCGATTAGTGCTATAAAAATGCACTGATTACTGTGTAAATGACATTGGCAGTGAAGGGGTTAACCTGGAGGGGGCGCTCTAAGGGTTAACTGTGTTCCCTGGGCGTGTTCTAACTGTGTGTGGGCTGCCCTAGCAGGGGAAGGGGAGCGATCACAGCTTCCATATAGAGGAAGGCTGTGATCACAGCCCTTCCCCCTCTAACAGAACGGAGATCCGTGTTTACTACACGGACCTCCGTTCTTTCACTGCGGGGGGGGGCATCGCGGGTAGCCGGCGGAGATCGAGTCCGCCACACCCGCTCCCTGGCCCCCCCGGACACAGTGAGTGCGCGAGCGCACCTCAGGCGGCGCGCGCTCACAGTGCGCGATCTCGCAGCCGCCGTCGTATGACGGCGTCTTTTGCGATTTCGAACCACCTTGTCACCGTTGGCGGTCAGCAAGTGGTTAATGAGATTGAAGGATATGTTTTTAGAGTCCACAGCTCCTCTTCCCCCTTTTTTCTTCCTACCTCCGTCTACCTTTTTACTGCATACTGGCCCTCTGTTCATCAACACTATTCCACTATGTGAGTACTATACACGGTACTTATTTTTTCACAGACCCTTTTGGAGTCTTACCCTATGATGTTATTCTCAGGCCACATGGAGTATCCTTAATCCCCTTGAGGAATGTGTGTCTGGGCGTCCCCTCCGCATACAGTGTAGCTTCCTCATCTCCAGGGACAGACAGCCTTCCCAGTGGTTCTTCTCAGTGGCAGTCTCATGAAAGTAATTAGACTATAATTCTTTTCTCCTCCTTCCTCTCAGGTTGGAGCCCCTTCTAGATTTTATTTGTGTACACTTTTTTTGCAGATTACTGGATGCATGCCACTCCTGATGAAGTGATATATTAACACAAAACATGTTGAGCATCAACAGGGTGCAACCTTGTTTTTTAACAATCATCATTGCAGGCTTTTATAATCTTTGTCATATTTTTATACTTTTATATGGAGTATATGCTCCTTACACTGGCTACTGGCATGTTCTGCCATATTGTTTTTAAGTGTGTACATATATAAATTGTTTTGA
The DNA here is from genome assembly GCA_018402905.1 of Glandirana rugosa. Classification (NCBI taxonomy): domain Eukaryota; kingdom Metazoa; phylum Chordata; class Amphibia; order Anura; family Ranidae; genus Glandirana; species Glandirana rugosa. Next base: position 90,864 of record BLSH010136155.1, read on the forward strand.
ATATGAATTGACCTTTTCTTTTTTATGTATTCATGAACTGCACTGCATTTATTCCTTGTTTACATGTGGGGTGGATTCCAAATGTTATTCATACGGAGTGCGATTGTATACCCTCTTTATGACAATAAACTGGTTAAGCTTTTACACACACATTATCATATCTTTTCTCAATACCATTTGCCTCACTCAAAGTCCCAATTTCCTTCCCATTTGCATTAGTATCCGGGATGGAGGCATACAGTATCCATGTATATGCATCATGTACATTCCAAACCTCTTTTTCCCTCTTTCTCTCTACAATTATACATTAGGGATGAAGGCATCTGGCCCATTTATGTACAGTCCCCCCCCAACCAATTTACTTGTGTGTTCTTTGTGGTTGACCGACCTGTTCGGCACACACAGGACATACAGAGGTTCACAATTTATTCAAATGTAGATTTCTTTATTGACATGGGAATGTAGGCTGCACATAATTTAAAAAAGACAAACACTCCAAATATGGTATTAAATTGGCCACGGCACCTTTATTGGTTTCAAAATAAAATGATCAACTTTATTTATTCCATGTATAATAAATAATTTAAAATATAACTAAAGAACTTATATATATATATATATATATATATATATATATATATATATATATATATATATATATATATATATATGTATATATATATATAAAACTGCTCAGTCATAGGACTCGAGCGTATATCATAAATAATTAATTCAAACAAAAGTGCCCCACCAGCCAATTTTGTTGAAAACAAAAAAGGCCTACCCCAACACCGCGGCCCTATCAATACAATTCCGCAACCCGACATTAAAAATGTCCAACCCTATATCAGACAGATGAATATCATCCCATCTGTATAGGCCCAGAAAACCACCCTCCAATTCAAAATGGCGATATGAAAAACTGCCCAACAAAGGCATAAATTTCTCAATCGCATGATTAATACTCTTCCTAATCTTTTCAAGGGGCTTACCATCTTTCGAGGACAACCAAAAAAGGTGCGGGACTATTTCTGAAAAAACTACCCTACAACCTGGAAAGGAAAGATTTATGCGATGCAAATCTCGTTTAATCATACATAAGAGCTCTAACATCTTAAGTTTACCTAAGTCATTCCCTCCTAAATGAACAATCAACATATCAGGACATTGCCAACATTGAGTCAACTTAGAAATATGAGAAAAAAGATTATTCCATTGAAGCCCACAAATGACTTTCCAATGGACTTGAAATTTATCAACCGGAAAACCCAGATTAGGAGTATAACATCTCTTGCATGCCGTTTGGGGGGCCCAATGAATAAAGGAATGACCAATGATCCATATGCAAAATTTGGAACCTATAAAATTAAAGAGATAGATTAGGACGCACATATAAATTGAATCTTTTCGATTCCCACCTCCCTAATTTCATAATAATTGCTTCATCTAATCCTAATCTAGCGGCTTCTGTGGCGCTCCAATCCGAAATGAATGAGTGGAAAATTTTTGATGATACAATCCTGAATTATGCAAGCAACGCTTAAATATGGCAGGTAATTGAAATCTAGTTAAAGGAGTAGCGTCTAGATGAATCAAGAAATTGCCTTGACTAGGAGGTCTAACTGAAGTATATTTCTTCAAAACTAAATAAGGGCAAATGTTAGAATTGCCACATGCGTTTAATACCAACCAATGACCTCTGCCCGATTGATCGGTTTTAGACCTGCAAATAAATATGCTCACTTTACCTTGGGACAGTAAAACATCATTATGAAATAAACCGGATAATGAATACTTATTATTAGGGACCAATTCAGAAACACGAAGCGCTGCGAAGAAGCTAATGCTAAAAGTTGCCTGAAACAATAACGCCTCATATTCTGAATGGCAAATAGAAGATGTAGCTGAGCAGATCCTTGTTAAAATTTCCAAGGTAATAGGTCTGCGCATATCCAGAAAGAGATGAGACTTCTTATAGCCTTTTAAGGCCTGACGCACAGAAAAGAAACTGTTGCATGCAGGCAAACCTTGTAATTTTAAGAATAAGGAAATTCCAACTAGTGTCTTATTAATGTGATTAAACGATGTATCCAATTGCATGAGTGAACAAAGAAATGCTAATACAGATTGCTCTGTAGGAGAGCAAGCAGAAAAACCCATATCATCATTAAATGACAACCAATGTCTCCATGCAACCAAATATTCGGTCCATGTTTTTGGTGCAATGGAGTGCTGTATACCATACATAACAGGATTTAAATCAAGTCCCATAGATGGCTTGGGCATACATGGCCAATTAGGTCCGCTTCGGGGAGAAGTTGTCTGAAACGCGCAATCTGAAATCGAGATAATGCATCAGCAACCATGTTATTTTTAACTGGTATGAACTTTGCTTTCACCCAAATATTAAACTTAAGACATAGCAAAAAAAAATAACGAAGACGTTTGATCACAGGAATAGATTTCGAAGAAAGACAATTCACTGCAAACAAAACACCCTTGTTATCAGAATTGATGATTCGTTTATCTTCCAAAAAAATGCCCCCAAATTTCAAAAGCCACTACTATGGGAAAAAGCTCCAAAAGAACCAAATTCTTTGTTAATTTGTTCAAAACCCATAATGGAGGCCATGCTCCACAGCACCAGTGAGTGCGCCAGACTGCTGCAAAACCACACGAACCAGCAGCATCTGTATACAACTCAAGATCAGCGGAGAACACAAAGTCATCTTGAAAGAACTATCTACCATTGTAGTCCGTCAGGAACTGTGACCACACTAGCAGATAATCCCTAATCTCAGAGTTAATACGAGACGTTAATATGTGAGAATAAGGAGATTTGAAACCTGACATAGCCAAACACATCCTTCTAGAAAATATCCTACCGACTGGCATTATCCGAGATGCGAAAGCCAGTAAACCTAGAAAAGACTGCAATTCTTTCAATAGCACCTTCTTCCTGCGCAAAAGAAATGCTATTAAAGATTGAATTCTTGCAATCTTCACTAACGGTAATTGAAACTGAAGTAATATGGTGTCGATCTGAATACCCAAAAACTCGATCACTGGAGTTGGGAAAACAGTTTTCTCCTCAACTATAGGAACACTTAAAAACTTTGAGATAGCAAAAAATAGGTTTAATAAAAGAAGACATACATTGGATTCGGCTGGACCTATAAACAAAAAATCATCTAAATAATGAAGGATGCCTTTGACACCTGACTCATATTCCAACATCCATTGTAAAAAAGTGGCAAACACCTCAAAATAGTGACATGAAAGGGAACAGCCCATAGGCAAACACAAGTCATAGAAGAAGAGACCTTCAAAACAAAAACCCAATGAGCTAAAAGAATCTGGCAAAATAGGAAGAAACCTAAAAGCGGATTGAATGTCCGATTTGACTAACAAGGCGCCGCGCCCAAACTTTTTGATGAGTCGAATTGCATCATCAAAAGTCGAATAGGTTACAGAAGCCTGAGAATGATCAATTTCATCATTCAAAGAACTCCCTTTGGGAAAGGATAAATGATGAATTAGGCGGTAGGAATTGGGCTCCCTCTTTGACACCAAGCCAAGAGGAGAAATCCTAAAATTCCTAAATGGTGGAACCAAAAAGGGACCCGCAATCCTACCTGCCGAAATCTCCTTAACTATTTTTTTTCTAACCACATCACTATGAGCACTAACAGATTTCAAATTATCCACTAACTGACATCCTAAACCAGAAAAAGAGGGCAACTGAAACCCCTTTGTGAAACCATCAGTTAAAATGTGTGCCTTCTCCTTGTCTGGATAAAGATGTAGCCAATGAACCATTCTTTCCACCTTCACTGGAGTGTAAGCTTTTTGAGGAATCTCTTGGAGCTTGTATGTGAGAGGCCCTTTTAAAACATTTCGACACAGGGTGAGTGCCGAAACAAAAGGAGCATTCATGCCTATAACGGCATGAAGTTGCCCATTTACATTGTGGTTCATTAAAGGCATAACACACCCCTTTCTTATAAACCGCAGGATTCAAATTCAAATTATTCACCTGTTTAGGAAAGACTGGCTTCTGAGGAAGGATGAGGTTTAACCACAAACCTACATCCTTCATTCTCCATTGAAGGCTTGGATAAACGGATAACCTTTGGCGGAATGACTCATCATAACTGTACCAACCCATGCCACCAAAATTTTTATAAGCCTCCAAAATGTGTTCTAAATGCTGGAACGAACCACTACATTTATCTGGGAATTTTTCACCCATAACCACTAAAAATACGCAGAAGGCCTGTAACCAGTTATGAAATGATCTGGTAACCATCCGCCGTCTATTATCCTCCACATTCTCTTCAGATTTTCTGTCATTTCTGACTGAAATTCTTTATAATATAATATAATATAATATAATATAAGGAAGAAGAGACATTAAATTGATAAAATCTCCTCTCCAAATGTTTTCTTTAATAGACAACTGTAAATGAAAACCCAAAGGAGACATCTCATAAGGCATAACCTCCTTATAACATGTCTCAGGAACTGGAGAAATAGCATTTGGAATAGAAACATTTGAATCAATAGTAATAACATTATTAGCAGCCACTTACAGGTAAAACTGCAGGTAATGATACATTAGCCATATTACCTGACCATACAGTAGCCAGAGAATTAGCTGGAACTGCTATTGATCTTGAATTAACTAAAGCTTCTGTAAACTTTGAAAGGGAAGAAATTAAATTAGAAATGAATAAATGCTGTGAAGACTCACCAGCCTGCAATTGAACCCTGCTCTGAGTGTCCTCCCACACAGCAGCCTGCATGCTTAGACTGGCAGCAGCTGATAGGAAAGACAGACACATTAGTATTATTAGCTTCAAGCCTAGCTGTGCCAACAGAAAGATTCTGCCTAGCAACAGGTGACTCCCTAAGCCCAGAGACTGGACCATTCCTGCTGGGAGGCGGAGATGTTCTCGCTCCTCTCCGCCCCCTTCTTGCTCTGACAGGGGATATGGACGGAGCCCTCCTCTTCTGTGTGCGCTGACTGCCCTGACGAGCCACACACATATCAACCACCTCCCTCTCCTGAGGGCGGGCTTCCTCTTGATGCTGCGTCACCCGCGATGCTCCTGGACGCTCCGACGGGAGACTCCTTTGCAGCCTATGAGGGGATGAGCGCCGACACTCCTCTTCACCCGAGAGCGCGGGCGCCGACATTTCAGGCTCCACTCCATGCGCCGCCAGTGAAGGGGAAACAGCCTCCGACTCCGCGACAGGTACTGGCTCCTCTTCGGCTCCCAAACACTGCTGAAGCCATTCTTCTCCTCCCTCCAGTGCTGCCCTCTCAAGGACCCTTCTAACGAGGCTCTTCATGCCTTAAAGTGACAGCATCTATGGAGCTCGCCAGACTAGTCAGAGGTGACTGCGAATAGAGGAGCAGTGGGGTCCCTTATATAACCCCCCACTCACATGTTTCCCGCCCACTATCCACCTGAAAAGCCCGCCTAAAAACCCGTGTTTCCCGCTGCACTGCATGTGACATATCCCCCAGACCCCAGCGTCAAAAAAATCTATTTATTTATTTATTTATTTATTTATTTTTATAAATAAATATTCCCCGGCAGTCACAATCCCACGTGGGTATTTTATTCATACCCACTCTCTATGGCAGCTCCATCACTCAGTGTTGTGTGTATTTCTGCTCTTGTGGAGCCTCTGGGTGTTTGATGTCCAGGAGCTGTGATGCGCACCTGGTGCCCTCCCTCTCCCCTCTTCTTGTTGGGAGGCGGGGGAGCGGGCAGGCTTGCTTGCTACACATTGGCGTCACACTGAGTGCTGCACACTGAGCATCATTCTGACATCATGATGCACACACTGTTCCATCTCTCGGCTGAATTACAGAGGGTGTTTTGGCGCCAGATCACGGACGGTTGTGCCACCCGGAAGCGGACGTCACTCCTCTCTCATGCTCTTGTGACACTGGGAGTTACCTGCATGTGGACTTTCACAGCCATGGTATACTTACCTGTACCTTCGGTCATACAGCACACCACTCTGAGAATATATTGTTTTATAAACACACAACGTAATCAATCTGGTACACTATGGATCCCTCACTGTTTGCAATTTTCTTACTCACTGTTCATTTTTTTATACACAGTATGGCTCTTTTGTATACCCATTTTTATAGTTTTTTTCTGTTTGGTTATGGTCTCATGGTCCGTAGGTTTATTCTTTAGTGGTGTACTCTTGTCTTCGTCCCCTCCCTCTCTTTCTCTTGCTTTTCTTTTCTTCCCCCTTTTTTCTTCCTACCCCCTTCTACCTTTTTAATGCATACTGGTCCTCTGTTCATCAGCACTATTCCACTATTTGAGTACTATACACAGTAGTTATTTTTTCACAGACCCTTTTGGAGTCTTACCCTATGATGGTATTCTCACGGCACACAGAGTATCCTAGTCCCCTTGGGGAATTTGTGCCTGGGCGTTCCCTCCGCATGCAGTGTAGCTTCCTCAGCTCCCGCGACAGCCTTCCTAGTGGTTCTTCTCAGTGACAGTCTTGCATACTCCCAAATCCCAGTCTCATTTAAGTAATTAGACTATAATACTTTTCCCATCCTTCCTCTCAGGTTGGAGCCCCATCTAGATTTTATTAATGTACATATTTTTTGCAGATTACTGAATGCATCCTGCTCCTGATGAAGTGATATATTAACAAAAAATGCATTGAGCATCAACAGAATGCAGCCTTTTTTTACAATCATCATTGCAGGCTTTTTTAATCTTTGTTATATTATTATACCTTTATATGGAGTATACGCTCCTTACACTGGCTACTGGTATGTTCTGCCATATTGTTTTTAAGTATGTACATATATGAATTGTTTTGAATATGAATTTACCTTTTATTTGTATGTATTCATGAACTTTACTGCATATATTCATCGTTTACATGTGTGGTGGCTTCCAAATGTTATTCATACTGAGTGCAATTGTATACCCTCTTTATGACAATAAACTGGTTAAGCTTTTTCACACACATTATCATATCTTTTCTCGTTACCATTTGCCTCACTCAAAGTCTCAATTCCCTTCCCATTTGCATTAGTATCAGGGATGGAGACATACAGTATCTATGTATATGCCTTATGTAAAGTCCCAACCTCTTTTTCCCCCTTTCTCTCTACAATTTTTCTGCTATAGTGCAAGCCTACAAGAGAGGAGCAACACTGCTCTGCATTCCGGAGCAGTGCAGCAGTGTTGTCACCCCATCACGGTTAGCTGAATGAGGTAGACTTAACTTGCAGAATCAGCAGTTATTTTTGAAAATTTGCAAGGGGAATAAAGGAAAGCGGTGATCCCATATGCTTCAATCTACAGGAATAGACCAATGGATTTTGATCTATTCCTGTTGATCGGTCCAGCGAATGAGATGCTTTCCCCTGTATGTGTAATGAAAACACAGGCGGGGGAAGTGATGTCATCTCCCCTCTCTGCTTTCTTTTCCATTGCAGAGAGGAGAGACAGACATCGGAAACGTGAGTTGCACAACACTACACTGACACCAGTCCCAGTGACCTCCTGTCACTGTGTCACTGAGTGCAGCGATCAGATCGTTCACTGATCACTGTACTTGTGACCCTTGTGACACTAATCAGTGTTAGGGTAGGTAGTATTAGGCCTAGGTAGGTGTAAATACCCCCCTTGCCCCCCCCCAATAAAATTTTTAACCCCTTCATTGAACCCTGACACCTGTGATCACTGTATAAGTGTCAGGGGTGACGCTAGCTATATAGTTTTATTCTTCCCCATCAGATTACCCGCCGTATATTATTTTATATACCTTTTATAGGTTTTAACCCCCGATTGTCCGGCGGTGACCCCAGTTAGGTTTTAGCGTGCGTTAGGGTCAGTGTAAACACCAGGCAGGGCCAGTTAGTTACGTACTCTGACACGCATACACACACATTAGATAGTTGTTAGATACTATTGCAGTATCTTATCCGATCAATATCTGCGATCTGATCAGATATATATTAGCCTCCCCACTAGGTTAGTGTTCTAAAAAACGTGGCGTTAGCGGGATCAGCCCAGATACCTGCTAGCACCTGCGTTTAGCCTCTCTGCCCAGCCCAGCCCACCCAAGTGCAGGATCAATAGGTCGCTGACACTTACCAATCACAGAACACATATCTGCAGCATTCGCAGAGATCACTCCCAATCCCTGCGAAATCTGACAGTGATTTTGGTAGCGTTTGAAACAGGCTCTGACAACCAGGTGCGCTTTTTTGCCTGTGAGCCACACTTGTGTACCTATAAATTTAGAAGCCATGTCAAATCCGAGGTACACTAGTAAAGAGGCCTACGCGTTGTTAAGTATGACAGATGAGAGCAATGGGGAAGCCTCACTGTCAGATTCAGACTCATCATACGAACTTGTAGATGACAGCGGCTCCATGACAGATAGCTCTGAGGACGGAGTGGTCCCTGCTACCAGACCCCCTTTCTGCAGTCGCTGAGATGCATGAACCACAGGGCTCTTGCATGTATCAGAGAGCCAGTACTAGCGACGCTACTCCTTCTGGTGACCTGGCAAGCACCAGCAGCCTAGTACACCCTGGTCATAGACGAACCAGCACTGCAGCAACACTTGGTGACATGGCAAGTCCCATAAGTGCAGTTCAAGCTGCTGTGGCTAGCACAAGTAATGTCCCACAGCCATGAAGACATGCCCGCACAGCCCATAATGCCCTTCCTGACGTGCTTGCAAACCCTGATTGGCATCCCACCACTCATGCAGCTCCCGTACTTTCCCCATTCACTGCCCAACCCGGAATTCAGGTGAATACAGTTGACTTTAGGGCCATTGATATTTTTTACTGTATTTCACTGAAGATCTCTATAGATCTATTGTGGACCAAAGCAATTTATATGCTGGTTAATACATCGCCGCTAATCCCCATTTGTCACTTGCCAGAGATTGGAAACCAATTACGATTTCCAAATTTAAGACTTTTCTGGACCTTACCCTCATCATGGGCATACATAAAGAACCTGAATTGCGGTTATACCGGTCCACTGTCCCAATTCATCATATGTATGTCTTCTTTGCTTCCATGGCCAGGACACAATATGAGCAGATCCTGCGGTTCATGCACTTCAGTAACAATGAACTCGGATGTCCATATGGGGACCCTGAATTTGACCGGCTTTACAAAATTCGGCCCCTCATAAACCACTTCAACACCCAGTTCGCAGCACATTTTATTCACAACCAAGTTGTGTGCGTGGACGAGTCCCTGATTAAATTTCTTGGACGTCTTGCTTTCAAACAGTACGTCCCCAGCAAGCGTTCCAGATACGGGGTCAAGATGTATAAGCTCTGTGACAGGGCCACAGGCTATACATGTAGTTGTATGGTTTATGAGGGCAAAGATAGTCACATAGAGCCTGAAGGATGCCCAGACTACATGGGGAGTGCTGGCAAAATTGTGTGGAGCTTGGTGTCACCCTTATCCAGAAAGAGGTACCATTTGTATGTGGACAATTACTACACAAGCGTGCCACTTTTTAGTCACTTGCTTGATCACCAAATTGGCGCATATGGCACCGTGCGACCTAATCGCCGGGGCTTCCCCCAACGGCTGGTAGAATCTCGACATAGTCAGGGGGAGAGAGCCTGCTTGAGATGTAGTAATTTGCTTGCGATGAAGTGGAGGGATACAAAGGATGCTTTCCTTCTTTCCTCCATTCATGCAGACACGGCTATCCAAATTAGAACGGCGAATGGTGTTGTGGAGAAACCCCTCTGTGTCCACCAATATAACCAAAATATGGGAGGGGTGGACCTCAATGACCAGTTATTGGTATCGTACTTAATTGCCCATAAGTCCAGACGCTGGTACAAAAAAGTGTCTGTTTACTTATTTCAATTGGCTTTGCTGAACGCTTTTGTGCTATACAAAGCGTCAGGACGGACTGGACCTCTCCTGCAATTCCAGGAAGAGATTATCAGAGCCCTGTTGTTATAAAAAAACAAAAAAAATAAAAACCAAAAACAGTTGTATGTTTATTGTTCTTCTATCTCTATTTTCTCTCTATTCTCTTTCTATTGCTCTCTCTATTGTTGTTTATGCATATCTGTAATGTTTTATTTAATTATTTTTTTATTCTTAGCAGGAATATTATTTTTTTATATGTTACTGTGTTTTATTAATCTTTATTTGATTTTCAGGTATGCCAGCTGCAGTGTTGATTTATTTAGGGTGACAGCAATAGCATTTGCTCCCACCATATATAAAGCAGCGACTCTAGCGCTGTTGGAGATGATTTCATCACCACAGTTAAAAAAAGAGCAAATATACCAGGCAGTGGGTGGAAATTGGGACGGATTGCCCCATGCTCCGGTATATTTTTTTAAAAAAGTGGCTATGCCCACCATTAGAAGTGGGAGGATGAAGGGAGGTTTTCTAATGGTGGGCATACCCATCGATTGATTCTTTTTTTTCATTTTAACCCACAGGCTGCATGAAAAAAAAAAAAAAACATTACAACATATGCCCAACAAGGACCAGCGACACATTAGTATGTTGCTTGTCTTAGAGTGGTTATACTGGAATGATGCCTGCAGGTATAGGTATTATCTAGGTATCGTTCTTTTCAGCTTTCATGTAAACAAGCAGTGGGAACATCCCCCCCCTTCGGCCATCTTACATGGTTTTCTCGGGCTCTCCAGTCCCACCGGGGAACCTGAGAATGCAGCCAGCGGTTCTGACAGCTGACTATAGAGCTGATTGAAGACTAGAATCACTCCAATCATCTCTATGGCCTACGATACTGGAGGCTATGAGCATTTCATGACTTTGGTTGTGTCGAATATAAACCGCACCATTGGGAAATTGGGGAAGCACCGTATCACACTGATTTCGGTGTGGTCAGATGCTTTAAGGACTGAGTAGAGGTCTAGAGTCTAATAGACCCCAAATTTTAAAAAAAATGCAACACTACCTATTTTTATTATAGAGGAGATTTAAATTTCCTGTGATAACAATAAAAGTAATAGAAAAAAAGATGAAAGGGACAGTGTAAAAATAAAATATAAAGCAAAATGAATAACTTAAAAAAAAATGCACCCTGTCCCCCCATGCACGCGCGCAAAGGTGAACGCAAGCGTCGGTCTCATGTCGTATGTAAACCGCAATTGCACCATGCATGTGAGGTATCACCACAAACGTCAGATCGAGGGCAATACTTCTAGCAGTAGACCTCCTCTGCAGATCTAAAATGGTAACCTGTAAAAGCTTTTAAAGACTTTTAAAGATGTATATAATTTGTCGCCGCTGTACAGGTATGCATTCTTTTTAAAGTATGTCATGTTTGGTGGCTATGTACTCGGCATGAGATCATCTTTTATATTTCACCAAATATGTGGGCAATATAGTGTATTTTTGTGCATTAAAATTCCAAAAAGTTTTTTTTTTCACACAAATTGTGTTTGAAAAATCGCTGCGCAAATACTTTGTGAAAAAAAAAATTGCAACACCCACTATTTTAATCTGTAGGGCCTCTACTTTAAAAAAATATAATGTTTGGGGGTTCAAAGTAATTTTCTAGAAAAAACAATTGTCATGTAAACAAAAATTGTCAGAAAAGACTTGGTGGCTGTCTGGAGTATCTCACAAAAGTGAGTACACCCCTCACATTTTTGTACATATTTTATTATATCTTTTCATGTGACAACACTGAAGAAATAACACTTTGCTACCATGTAAAGTAGTGAGTAGAGTTGAGCGAACCTCTGGAAGTTCGGGTTCTGCTGGTCCGGCCGAACTTCGGGACAAAGAACCCGAACGTTCGCACGGACCCCGAACCCCATTGAAATCAATGGGGACCCGAACTTTTAGGCACAAAAATGGCTGTAACAAAGTCCTGGAAAGCCCTAGAGGGCTGCAAAAGGAAGTAAAATGGGGGTAAGAGTAGGGCAAGTGCCCTACAAAAAAATGGGGATAGGGAAAATAAATTAAAATCAAATAAAAAAATGGGAAGGGGGTGGATGTGGAGTAGGAGCCTAGAGGTTGACTAGGCCGTGACCATGGCGGTGTAGGTGGAAGTGGCGGTGGTAGAGGAGTAGGAGGAGGTAGCCAACATGGTATTTTTTTTTTTGTATTGAGGCCTATTCAAAAAAACAAGTATGTGAATGGCTGTGTGAGTCCGGTCTAAATGTTTATTCTGCACAAGGTACAGATAAGTCTTGTGGGATCCATGCCTGATTAATTTTAATAAAGGTTAGCTTGTCCACATTGGATGTGGACAAACGGCTCCGCTTGTCTGTGATAACGCCCCCTGCCGTGCTAAACACACGTTCCGACAATACACTGGCTGTAGGGCAGGCCAGCACCTCCAAGGCATAAAGGGCAAGCTCAGGCCATGTGTCCAATTTGGAGACCCAGAAGTTAAATGGGGCAGACCCATCAGTCAGTACGTGTAGGCATGTGCACACATACTCTTGCACCATGTTGCTGAAATGCTGCCTCCTGCTAAGACGTTGTCTATCGGCTGGTGGTGCTGTTTGTTGTGGCGGGCTGCTGACAAAGCTTTGCCACATTTCGGCCATGCTAACCCTGCCTTCTGAGGTGCTGGCGGTGGCACAGCTGTGTCGGTGGCCTCTTCCTCCTCCTCCTCCTCCTCTGCCTTCGCCTTGTGCTTCCGCTGAGCCCCCGGTGTCAATGCCCTCAGCAGCGCCTCTACCAGTGTGCGCTTGTAGTCACGCATCTTTCTCTCATGCTCCAGCGAGGGAATTAAGGACGGCACGTTGTCCTTGTAATGGGGATCCAGCAGGGTGGCCACCCAGTAATCAGAGGAAGTTACAATGTGGGCAACTCGGCTGTCGTTGCGCAGGCACTGCAGCATGTAGTCGGCCATGTGTGCCA
>BLSH010136155.1:135516-151961 GCA_018402905.1 Glandirana rugosa
TTATATATATATATATATATATATATATATATATATATATATATAATCCATTCAGGTACACATTATAATACTATTTTGGTGAAAATCACATGTATTATACACTCCTTTGAATATTTTCCCTTTGTCTAGGATTATTCTATTGAAAACATTTATCTACAAGTGCCTATTTCCCAAGATTCTTGAAATGTATAATTTAGTAGGATTACAGAGAAATGGATCTTCTAACCGATCTGCTAAATTTGGAACTGACATGGATGCAAGTAAAAGAAAGCTATTACAGGCTGACAAACCTGATGTGACCTGGTTTCTGTTTTGACTTTGGGGGAGTTGCACCCCTGTATGCCTTTAGCTCTATATACAGATAATTACCAGGCAATTCTTTCTTCAATGCCTTCATTGATTCACTGGCCACTGTCTGGAATTTTAAAGCATTTTGCCTCTTGATGACCCATTCTCTTGAAAATCCAAGGGAAATTAAAAAGGTCAAATTATCACACTTGCTAGAAAAGCAGAAGCACCAAACGTGTAACTGTAGTAAAATCTGTTGAAAGGAAAGCCAAGTAATTTTGTGAACAAAACAAATATAATAAAGGAAATTGATTTATATGTAAATCAAGAAAAGGCATTGAGTTTTACCTAAAAATGTTATTAGCGTCCATACAGATTTAATATTTATTCTGGGCACACAAAGAATTCTGTGTCTTTAGTTGGAACAGCCTACTGCTTTTCTAGGATTGTCAGTTGTGGATTTTTCAAACTTGTACATGCTGCTCATATGGAAAGATAGGTGGCTGCCCGTTTGGCTTATATACTGTAATGGCAGTGCTGTTCAATTTAACTGAGACAATTGAGGAGGGGCATGTCCTATACTCATCTCTATTAGACTATGGGACCCACAGAGGCCATATGAACTGCTATTGCAGTGCTTGCACCTATTACCTTGCTAAAATTGTGAAAAATGGGTACACTCTGAGAAGTAGAATGATGTGGTACCTGTAGTGCACTGTGGCAAATAATGGATGAAATATACTAACAGTGGGAGGAGCTAAAAGGGGCATGTTAAATAGAACATATAACTACTTTCTGTATAGATAGCCACCATCCTTTTACCCACAAAATATTCATGGCTTGCTATGCCATAGGTGACTGTCTCAAAGGCACAGATAAATCTCAGCACAATAATAAAAAAAAGGCTTTCATTTGCCTTTCTGCACACAGAATATAGAAGTCACGCTTTGTTTCAAGCTTATTTTAAATAGCACTTCAATTAAATAGTAATTTACTACTTAGCAACCAACAACTGTGGAGGCAAGAAATACTTTGGTCAATAGTATGTAATGTGCAACAAAGCATATAGAGTGCTGGGGTCAGAAGTGCATAACACACAGAGTAAGGGGGTCAGAAATATGCAATATACTGAATTTAGGAGACAAAATTGTATAATGCAGGGGTCAGGAGTACATAATTCACAAAGTACAGGGGTCAAAAGAATGGAACACATAGAGCACATGGGGATGGGGGTGTGCATAATACACAGAGAGTAGTGCATAATACACAGAGTGTTTAGGTCAGGAATGTGCAATACACATTGGGGGGGCGGGGGGTGGGGAGAGAAGACCTAATGCATAAAGTGCAGGGGACCAGAAGTACATAATGTACATAGTACAGGGGTTAAGAGTGTGTAACTCACAGAGTGCAGGGGTCAACAGTGCATAATGCACATAGTTCAGGGGTCAGTAATTCATAGTACACAGAGCGCATGGGTCAGGAGTACATAATGCCCAGATCACAAGGTTCATGAGTGCGTAATGCATAGAATGCAGGGGTCATGAATGCATAACACGCAGAGTGGAGGCTAATGTAACATAATGTTGCACCCAATGTACCATTGTCACCAGAACTGAAAGTGAAGTAAAATCCAAAATTTTGAGTTAATAGAGGAGAGGAGAAAATAGTTCCAGTTCCTGTTGTGTTTACAGGATAGGAAACAAAAAAAGAAATCTACCTAATAGGGCACGGATGACAAAATATAAACCTGAAAAAAAGAAAAACAATGAGTGAAAAGGTATAATCAAATAGTTGTGAATTTTTGTTTTTAGGCCACTTTCACACTGAGATGTTTTTCAGTCGCTTTTGCGCTAAAAATAGCTCCTGTAAAGTGTCTGAAATACTCACCCCCACACTGGGGCAGTGCGCTTGCAGGACGTTAGGAAAAGTCCTGTAAGCAGCATCTTTGGGGCAGTGTGGTGAGCAGTATATACATTGCTCCTCCACCTCCACTGCTATTGAAATCAATTGGCAGCGCTTCTGAAGCGGCTAAAGCACTTTTAACCCCTTTTTAACCCCTTATGGGGGGTTAAAAGCACCCCGCTCCTGCCTGCCTAGCGCTGCTATAACAGCGGAAAAGTGTCGCTGAAACTAGTGGCACTTTACCGCTATCGCCCTGCCCCAGTGTGAAAGTGCCCTTATGGGGTTTTTTTTATAAACATTTGGTAACTACTCTAATCATCGTTCACATTTTTACATGATCTTGATATGATGATATGGAAGATTTTTTTTTCAAACTTTTCTTTCTCTTTCCACTTTCTTTCTATCTCCATAAACTGATTGACAAAGAGGTGAGAACAGTAAATACTGAAAACTTTCCTGCCATAATTTCCTGATGCAACCCTGATGTAAAACAATTGTGTGGTTTTAGTACAAGAAAACAAGAAAACATTGTAAAGGAATTGATGGTTTTCTCTAAGAGCATGTGCTACAGACAATGTTTTCAAGGATGCAGCATTTCAAAACAAGAAACAGAAGTACTAATAGAATTTGTCAATGTTCAGGATAAACAAGATACATTTGGTTGAAGGCAATGTAATATATCTATTGCATACAGTATGAGTTTTGGATATGACTATGTTGAACAAGGTTTGGTAGTTTAAATAAAATAAACCATTTCAGGGTCCTAACTACTGTAACGTATGCACAATCATCAGCTCCTTTTATAAGCCAGATTCAAATATAGCTTTCTCAGAGTGCACTTGTGTCCAGCAATGTCTGTTTTTTACCCCCCCATTTTAAATAATCCCCCCAAATAAATACATACTGTACATAAACATAGCCTAAGGGGAAAAAACAATAGTAAGAATACTTCCTCATCCCAGCTTCTATCGGGGATGATGTTACCACCCTTATGGCAAGATCACAGGGAATGCTAGTATCAGAAATAACATGAGAAGTTGCAGAACTGCCTACTTCCAAGATTTTGGGTACTCGCAGGATGGATGATGACGTTACCCTAGTTTAGGTGCAGAATCTGGGGTAAGGATAAGGATTTTTTTTTTTCCTATGGATTTTTTTTTAATAGTATTATTATATTATTAAAATCTTTAGGCATTGGGGCATAAGTAGATTTTACTTTTATATTGCAAAGTCTATTTTAAGAAGTAAAAGGAAAAGCATACTGATATGAGCTTGACTGCTCTCTAGGGCACATGCACATGGCTATATGAAAATATGTCAACTAGCATGCCGGATCTTGCTAGCAGAAGTTGGCAGCAAGATCCTGTGTAAAAAGTGTTCTGTATGCTGTACACATGTAACATTTGAGCAACATGTATATGCATACAATGTTGCAGCATACATGGCCCCATTGCTAAGATGAAGCCACCTAGAGCACCTTGTATGCAGGCAGCCTCTCAATGAAGCTATATAGCAACCTTAAGTTGCTAGGAAGCAGGTGGTTTTTCAATGACTCTACTGTTTATTTTTCTGTTGGCCAGGGAAGCTACCTAGCATTCTTCTGTTGCTAGGACACAGGCAGCTTCTCAATGAAGCAAGACTGACTCCATCTTGGAAAGTGGGCTACTTAAATGGCTGCTAAGCTTTGTTTTTTTTTCTCCTTTAAACACTGTCAGTCCTCGGGCTAAACTCCTCACACCCCCCTCCCTTCCTGGCAGATTGACTTCAAAGGGGGCCATCTGATCATGAGGCCTGTTTGTTTATCTTTAAACAGCCATAAACAGAACTGATGCCCGGACACGCAAGCCCATAAATCACCCAGGCAACTCTAACCTCGGAGTGACCCTCTCCCTGTCTTAAAACTTACCCAAAAAATATATAAGTTCATAATTTCAGTTTGGAGTATGCCATAGTGATAAAACGTACATATTTGAATGTAGAATTTCGGCCCGGATTATTCAAGTTTAAACATTCCCCCCTTGTTACCCAAGGAGGGATAGAACTAGTATGTTCCCTTCCCAGGGTCCTAGAAGGTCTTAGAACTCTCATGTTTGGAGTCATTTGAAAGCTTTATGCATGCTGAGATTGAATCTCTTACTGGGAGATTTGCCAGGCGGCCCAATCTTGAAATATGCTTTTCATACACAATGCATGAATTATGATGCATGTATCATGCCCTGGACATTATCTAAAAAAAAGCCCATTCATGTGAATGGCCAGGGCATATGGTTCTACCCCTTGTCACCCAGAGGAAAAGGGATTGCCAAGATCAATTGTCAGTTCTCAGTTACCATCAATGAAGCACCATCAGAGAACCAGAAAATAATCATCGAAACACTGATTAGGCATGGACATTTCAAATGCAGATATTTTCATTCTGTTCCTTTGCTGTATATTTTGTCTCAGTATTCTGCAACCTTCTTTTATTTTTCTGTAAATATTTTACTGCACCTAAAACTCGACCTTTTCATTATTAAACCTTATTTTGAAAAGTGTTAATTTTGTCCCTAAAGCTGTTAATGCAACTATCACAAATCTGTTCCTTTGAAAAGCGCTCCTGTTTTTAAAATAATCCATCTGGATATACCTGTCTGCGGTGACAGCGTGTGTTACAGGTGGTTATTCTGAAATATTGGTACTGCTGAAAGTTTGAGCTCCTCTGGCTCCAATAGAGGTGGTGGCAGTGAAAGGGTTAATTGTTTGAATTAGCCCGGTAACAATCGCTCTCAGGCGGCTGGCATTTAGACGGTGGTCCCGCAAACTGGGAAATCTTTGTGCTGAAAGCAGCTGAGAGTGGCATTGATACGTTCATGACAAGTGCGGAGTTAGATCAGGGGGGTCCTTGGTCGCCCATGGGGGAGGAGGGCAGCGATCTGATACCCACGCTCATCACAGTACTGTATAAGAAACTAGATAGAATCCATCTTTCTCAATGTTTGTAGACCTATTCCAAAATGAACAGGCAGAAAGTTGACCCCATTGTCTTATGATTCAAGTTTACAATGAACTGTGTTGCTTGTCTCCTCACTGATACACTCAATGATAATTCTGATTCATTATTCTGTGTGCAGGCTGAAAGACAGGTATGGTGTGGGAAGCTGCAAATCTTAATCAGAAAATAAAGTTTTCACTTTTTTTTTCACAGTGCACCCAAGATGAGTAAAGAACAATAATGCCTGAATGCAACTTTTAGTTCTTTGAAAAGTAAATCAGTTCACATATACTGTATGTGTTTCAACTGTGTTTGTAAAAGACTTTGTTGCCATTAAAGAAAACATAAATAAATAAGCATCTCTGTGCAAAGAGAAGAATATATATGCAGCTGTTCTGTTTCCTGCTCCTCCAAACTCCTTTCTTTGAAGACCCAACCTTTGTTGAATAACGTTCAGCATTTAACTCTTCTGGGAGTGTCGGATTATGGCTTTCCCTGTTACAATTCCTAGTTGCCTCTGTGATGCCTTACTCACTGCTGGACACAGGAGGAAACCAGATTAGGCCAGTGAAGGGAACAGAGTGATCAAGCATCCAATATACCCAGTGTACTGGATGTTGAAGACTTTTCAGCAACCAAAGTGTGGTGGTACAGGAAGTACATTTTGCATTACTTGCTTTGTAGGGAGTTGCTCATTTTTTTAAATAACGCCAAGGTCACTTTAAAAAATGTTCCAGTTTTTTTATTATAGAAAAGAAACCCTGGCATTTAAAAAAAAATACTGCATAAAGCTTAAGTGAAAGGCAAAAGAAGCATTATCACTAAGGTCATAAACATATGTTGAGGTAGCAGTGACTCACTCTGTCCTAGTGACCTGCATTCATTCAGTAACAATATGACTGGAAGAAAGAACGTTTGCCTAATTTTGACAGTAGAAAGTTAGCATGTCTTGTAGTAATAAAAAAGGCTTAAAATATGTGCCAGCATTAGATCAAGAGGCTGGAAACATGCTCTTTAAACTGGACTTGCATCTACAGTATTTCACCTTAGGATGTGGTTTATGCAGTTTACATGTGTTCCCTACTGCTTTGCAAAGCAAATGAGATAAAAAAACAAACAATCACTGACATGTACACTTTGTTGATGTGCTCTTTGTTACATCACTGCTTTTAGTATAAGATGATTATATTTAGTTGAAGCATGAATCAATACATAGGATTGCGTAAGAATTTTAATGGGTGATTCAAAACAAAATGTGAATTTTTGTTACCACACAGCAGAAAAAGTATATGAAAAAGATATTTGACAAAAAGCATCAGATCAAGTTAAATCAAGCAAGGGGACTTGGCAAAGGGCACTGATTCTCCATAATATGGTGGCAATGGCTAAGTATGAAAACATAACATTTTCATATTGGTATAAAAATATAGCATCCAAGATATTTATATTAGATATATAGAGATATAAGACATACAGTATGTAATATGGTTACTCAATAATGTGGAAGCTGTGACTATCACTCTAAAGCCTCGTACACACGGGGCGACGATCGTATACAACAGGTCATATTAATGACCGCTGTATGCCATATTGATCGTTCGTATGCGCGATTAGAACAGTCGAACATACGATGGTCGTATAAGGGAGTTGTATGAGCAGACTAGAAAAGCTCATATGACCATTGTATCGTGTGTACAGAGCAGTTGGTACAACAAGTTGTATTGTGCAAAACACACATGCTCCAAGTCAGGAACAGCCGGAAGTGTCCGTTCGTGTAAACCTAGGTTTCTATTTCACAATGCATATTCGTTCGTCTATTGGCAATTCAATTCAAATAGCGAAATGCGGTGTACATTAGCATCTTTTTCAATGGGATAATAATGAAGATGCACATTGCTAGTGATACACATGTTATGAATGTAATAAAAGACAGCTGTTCTGTAGTGATATTAATAGAATTAGAATTATTTTTAATCTCTTTTATTCTATTTAACATTTTCCCAATATTATAATCTCTGAAATATAAGAATTCCTTTAATTGAACTTGTTTGTGGTCCCTTGCTATTTGTTCTAACGTTTCGTTTTAATGTAACTGCCTGCTTCAAACCTGTCATTTTCTTTAATAAACTTAGGCAAGTATTGTTATTTTAAATGTTCTTTATTTTTGAATCATAAAGAATACAAATTAAATTATGGCAGCATTTTTTCTGCAAAGAAAATATAACAGAAAAAAATTTTTAAGCACAAAAAAATATGGTAAAAATTAAACCAACGAAAAAAACAACAAAAAAACTGAAAAAGAAATAAATCCCTCAATGGGGGTACTGCCCATAATCCCCAGACCAGGGTTGTTGGGGGCCATGGGGATAAAACTGCCACTGGGCAGCCTGTTGGTGTGGCAGTTGGGTTGGGTGCTGAGATGGGGTAGGTGGTGAAGGAACATCTTCCTTTAGGCTGGTATGATGTGTAAGGAGCCCCAGCACCCCCTTAAAAAGCTGATTAGCTCCTCAGCCTTAATCCTCTGAAACTCCTCCATCCTCTTCAGATTTGCTGCTGCATAAGCAGCAAAGGACTCCTCCTGCTCGGGCTCTCTTTGGAGGACGTTTATGGCCTGCTGGAAGAAGGCAGCAGCAGCTTCATCCACATTCTGGGCCTTCCTCTTCCTCCCAACCTCCAATGGAGGAATCTGGGACTGGCATGCTTGGGACGTGCCAGCTGCCTCCTCCTCAGTCACCGTGTCGGTGACACTTTCTTGTGTCTAAAAAAGTGACATTATTAGAATATGTTTGTTTGTGTGGGTGATGAATCCAAACAAATTTACATTTCATTACTGTTGCTTATTGAATAATTAGAAATAACAAACACTAGCATTCTGGCACCAGCATTTTGATTTATCCTTAAAATGACTTTAGGCCACAACTGGGTTTGGATCTAGAAACAAATGTGTCAAGACTCAAATGTTTGTACAATAATGTTTAGTTCTTATCATTGTATTTTATCTTTACAATATGTTCACCAACACTATACCTGGGTCAAGACGGCCTCCTCCTCATCCTCAGGTCTAGGAGACATGGTCTCAGCAGAAGTAGAGGGAAGGGTTGAAAGGGATGGCCTAGCCTCAGATGAATGCTGTAGGAACTGCAGGCTGTAAAAGTACCACAGTTTAGGTACATACACCGCAGATGCTGTAGCTCCAGACCTTTTGGATTGCTCTACCTTCTTCACCTCCCTCCCATAGGTTGTCCGAAGGTTTGCAATTTTTGTCTTCACATATTTAGTGGTTGCCTCTGGATGTATTTGTTTACACAGCTCCACCAGCTGGTTTAGAGCTGCCTGCTTGCGGGCCCTATTAAAATATTCCTTCAGGTGGACATTCCACAGGCAGGGTAGCTGTTGGTATAGCTCAATAAACTGCGTCAGAAAGTCCTGCTAAAAAAACAGTCGCTGATTATGCCTGCAAGACACAAGACAAAGCATTATGCAACTTCACTAAGCATACCCCTATAAAAGCCCCACCAAATATAGGCCCCAAGCCAAGCAGTATTAGGCTTGCCACATCATCCCTTTAATCCAGGACACATATGAATTACACAGGTTCAGAGGCTAATTTAATGCAGATAAGGCACCAAGTGAGTTTAATTACCACCTTAATCAGCCACAGAACATGAGTAATTAATATCTATCCTGGATTAAAGGGATGATGTAGCAACCCTAAGCAGTATAAGCCATTCTTCCCAATGCAATCCAAGCATAACAGTATAGGCCTCTACCCACCTATATCAGAAATTCCAGGCGAACCTTCGGTTGAACAGTGAGCGCACGCATTCGTTCCTACACAGCGGTCGTTTCCACAGAGCGTTCCTACCTACGGCAGTTTCCGTGACCGTTCGTTCGCCTTTTATACCTTGCTTTACATTGCGCATGCATACCGCTTTCAGGTGCGTCGTGACACGTACCAACACCTCCTCGGAATGAACAAACTATCGCAACACCCCAATCGAACAACGAGCAGCAAGTATGGCGGATTCCCACAGGTGCCACAGGAAAGTGAAGGCCACCCCCATGACCAGGCCAGAAATGGTGGATATGGTTGCAATCCTGGAGGCCAGGGATTATGACTGCAAAAGGGGGGGGGGAGTATGAGAGGCCCAACAGTCATAAGGACTATATCCTGGACAGGGTTATAGAGCACCTGTCTGCAAAATATGGGGTCCAGCGGGCCAAGGATCAGCTGCACAAGCGCTGGTCCGATCTGAAGCACAAGGAGCCCGACCAGCTGCGCCGGATCCATCGGATCCTAGAAAAAAGTAAGCAATTTTTTTTGTAACCAATATGTAGATGTGTAAATTCGGTGTCTGGATCTGTTTTTGGTCAAAGTAGCTAGAGAGAATTATCTGTGAATGTTGGAAATCTTTGTATGCCTTGGGGTTCCCAAATTTCATTTCCAAATCCAGCATACTGTATATGAGGAATACCATTTCAGACTGTTTTCAGACATTCCTTTAGCTTTTGCACTTATGTTCTTTTTGTATTTTGCAACAGGAAAACTAAAAAAGCAAAGGCTCCACCCCCCTCAGGGACCAACGGATGATCCCACCCCTGGCCCGTCAGCAGAGGTGGCATCAAGCCCAGCTTCACGCCCAGAAGGTAAGTGCTAAATGACAATTATACAAATTGTGCCACAGACAGGGGTGCTGCTAGGTGACCGATTACTTTACTGGCTGCTGACCGATTCATCAGTGCCCAGTAATACAGCCTTGCTAGTGCAGATATGGTGAGAGGATAGCCCCCAGTGCTGGAAGGCACACAAACGCATATGATGGATAGCAGACAGCCCACATCCCATAGGAGCAAGGGGGGGTAGCAGCTGTAGGAGTTGATGAATGTTGCCACTTGTCAAGTATTTTGGCCCTGGTAAATGGCATCATCATCCGTTTGATGTTGTTTTGTTTCAGAAACTACTACAGAGGCCCCCCAAGCCGGTGGTGCAAGTCCACCAGATGTGCCCAGCCCAATTGCAAGGTTGGTACACTTGAAACATATCCCACAATGTATGTGTTGAACCTGTAGTGACTTTGGGATGCTCAATGAATGCATTTTTGTTTTTTTAAGAGGAACCAGATTGCCAGGAGCTGCCCCAACATCCGGAGTCCCCGAGTGAACCTGTCGTTTGCCCTTGTAAGTACTGTTCTATTATTGTTTCTTGTGTATTGACATGTCTATTGGTACATGGGACAGCAGACAGCAGTTAATAACCAACACACCTCTTTTTACTTTGTTCTAAAGTATGGCCATAGCCTTTATTATTGTTGCCTTTAAAGTGTTTTGAAAGTGCATCCCCTCCCCCCCAACCAATTCCAAAAAAATAGGCCCATCCAAGGCATAATCAGCTATTATGCTGCACATCATTGCCCTTATGCATTTTCCTCTACTTAACAGGTCATGAGCTTCCACAGTGCACAATTGGACGACTGAGGAGGGACATCCAATGGTGCTGTGTGGAGCTCGAGAACATACAGAGGGCAGCGCGGGAACAGCAGAGGGCAGTGCAGGAACAGCAGAGGGCAGCGCAGAACCTCAAGCAGCGACTGAGGGATGTTGGGGACATGCTTGCCAAATTTTGAGGCAATTCTTCTTGCAATTGGGCTGGTTTTGTGGACCCCATTTTAGGGCCTGTTGCCCAGTTTAAAGGGGCTCCTGAAAAAGCGTGTAAACATGTACTCCATCTCATCAGGGGTTGTCAAGTGTCATCTTTCTGTGTGGGCTAACCCCCCTTCCTCCAAACTGGAGTTTCTTGGAGAAAGGGGTGTTGCATCTGCAAAATGTGTGAGTTGATCACATCAGGGGTTCCAAGCTGACGCATTTCGGGGTTGCCCCCTTTATCCAAGATAGTGGAGTTTGTTTAAAGGTGGCCACCCCCAAAACGTGCTTTAAAGAGGAAGTAAACCCTGATGGGGTTTACTTCCTCTATGTTACCCTGCAATGTAAAAGCATAATGGGCTAGTATGCATTGCATATTAGCCCATTATGTGACACTTACCTGCATTGGAAGCCCGCGATGTCCAGCGATGTCCCCACTCCAGGCCACATCCATCTTCTGCCCCTCTTCCTTCCGGGGCCGCGATCTCTGGCTCTGTGACTGGCCGGAGTCACTCTCTCGCATGGGCGCGGGAGCCACCAGTCACGGCATGATCTCAGTGAAGGAATGACACGGAGGCCATTTCTTCACTGCGCATGTGCCCGATGATGTGGACATATGCGAGCACACTGCATATCTCCTAAACTGTGCAGGTTTGGGAGATATGCAGGGAACCTACAGGTAAGCCTTATTATAGGCTTACCTGTATGTTAAAGTGGTTGTCACGGGCTGACAACCACTTTAATGATTTGAGTTATGAGGTACTTGAGCCCTTGATTTATTTGTTTTCAGCTAACATGTAGAGTGTTACACATAGAACGTATGAAATTAGTTGTCTACTGACTAAGAGTTATCCCTCTTTTCCATCCTAGAAAGTTTTGAGATATAGCTCTGACCCTAAAAAGGATAAATAGATTCAAGTGCAAACATTTATATACTTCAGCTTACCATCCCTTAAATGTGTTGGATGTTTTGGTTTTCATTTTTTCATTCTACATTTTCAGCAAGTACAGAAAATACCCAGCTTGCCACAAATGGTGGTGTTTCTGTTAGTTCCTATAAACCGAATTAGAAGCAAAAACAATGGTATATTTCTTCTGTAAACTACAGATAACTGACATGTTATTGAGAAGAACAAACTGAGACATGTTTCCAGTCCATGGCTTCCTTCCTGCATGGAAGAGTGGGCATAGGCACAGAGGGACATAAGGTGTGTTATACACAAGATTACAAGGTGAAAATCCCAGAAAAATAAAACTAATGCAGCCACCCCATCTGAGAACTAGTTAGCTGTAATATTACATTTCTGTTTTGAGGTTTAGATATTATTTATTTGATTTACGTCCTTTGGAACGCAGGTGGAGTGCAGATCGGTGTCCCCTGCTTCCTTATCCATTGCCACTGTGTTTTCCATATGTTTTATGGATTTTAATGGATTTTTAAATAAAAATACCTGACGGACTTCACTATTGGAGCTTCCTCTCCTTCTTTCGTGCCATCCCATGGCTCCTGGAGATATGGGGATCGTTTCTGGTTCTATTCCAAGCTGATGGTCTGTATTGGTGGATATTTATTCAGGCGCATAAGATCCCTGTAATGGGGATCATCGTCAGCTGGTGAGTAGGGTGTGTGACCGGTGATGATGAAGGTTTGAAGTCACTCCTTGTTTCTAATTTTTGCACATTGTATACTTGAACCACGGATACGTCTGCATTGCACTTTTTTACACTTTCTATATGGACTGATTTGCACTTTGTTATCAATATTGGACATTAATCACAGTATATAATACTATATGATTCACAGTATCACTTGCACTTTATTTATATGAATTTATTACAACATTTATTGGCCCTTGCTGGCCACTTACAGGCATTGCATTTTATGTATCATGCATTAATTCATCAATTTTGCACATTTATTAATTTTGCATATTTATTGGGAGCGCAGTTTAATCACCTTTTTATACACCTAACACTAAACACCCCTTCAGAGCCTGGGGCTAATTTGTATATTCTGTTTGCTATGTAATAGTGAAAAAATGTTAGTGTTAAACAAATAAAAATATTAAACAATCCTCTGTATTTTCTTTCTTCTATGGCTATAAGTTAATAATAAAAATGTAATTTTCTTGAAGAAGGAAATTACTTGTAGACTACCTTTGAGTTTTTTTTTTTGTAAACCTGAAATTTGTTTTAATATGCTTAACATCATACCTCGCTATATACCATTTTTTAAGTAAATCCTTTTGTGTAAATTTGTTGCAAAGTTCCTAAACTGGAGATACTGTCAGTAACAGCGCTTTTCAAGCTGTCTATACTAAGCTGCAATGTTGTCAGACCACCACATGCACTCCTTCAGTTGACCAGAAAGATGCAAAGCACTGCAAACAGTAGACAATGTAACGTAAGGTATGAGAAACCCAAGACTGCATCTTTGCATTTGGTTCTGACATAGTACCTTCCATTACATTCACTTTAAGTACCTATCTTTATAAGGTCACATACTGTGAGGAGTGCAGCTTCTTTTTGGACTTTATAGGCTTTCTATAAGGACTAGCACAAAGGCAGCCCAACCTCCAACTGGAGGCATTTTTGTGGCAAGTTGAGAACACTACAGCTTTTTACATACATACTGTACAATCACTGCCCCTTATGTATGTATGAAAACTTTTGAGGCATTGGAAAAAACTTGCTAAGGGAATAAAAACTTAGCAAAGTGATGCTGGTAAATCTTTGTTCACTTTGTATACCCAGTCATGTGTGGGCGGAATTAAAAAAAAAAAAAAATAGGCTTTTGGCTAGCACATGCTTGGATATTTGAAGTGAACACAGGTTTACCCTATATTATTTATTTATTTAAGGTACTTATATAGCGCCCTCAATATATACAAACTGAATAGCTTTTACTCATTTAGTATTCCCCCAAAGTGCATGAAATGGAAGAAAAACATTTACGTTACAATTGGGTCTAAAGTAATCATTTGAATTCCAGCAAAACATAAAAATCAAAGATAATATCTGATTATCATTTCTAAAAAAAATTTAGGGAGGTGGTGCCATGGTATTAAAAAAGTCCCCCAATTTCTCTCTACTCCCCTGATAATGTTATTCTAAATTTGGGTGTTGAATCACCATTTGTTTTTCCAGTTGGGAAATCTTGGAGGATTACGCTTTTGTATTATTGATTGTTATTTAGTCTTAAAGGATAATTTTTTTATTTAAATTTTCTCGCAAGTGGATTATTGAGACTGTGCCTAGTCTGCTAACCTATTTTTCCTAGCAGAGATTAGGGTCAGTTTGGGTTGTTTTGGGAATGGCAAGCTATCGTGGAGAAGCCTTTGTGGGCCTGATGAAAGAAATTCATCAGGCTCAGGGCTCCTCCATAGGGGGAATAACATTGGGCCGCTTATTTTTACGGCTCCAGAGGCTTCTGGAGAAAAAAAAAACAGAATTTACTGGAATAAGAAATATTTCTTGGGGGGCGTGGCCTGACGTCGGAGCGAGCGGACGTGTCCCGGCTGAGCTCCGCTCGACCGAGACATCATCTGGAGGAATCCTCCTCTCCTGATACAGGGTGAGAACCGCCTTTACCCCACAACAAGAGCCCTGCTAATTAGCTCTCATTTAAGCCCTATATCGGCGAATCGATGATAGGATCCCGCGCGGCCGAAAATCGAGGCCTACCCGTGCCGGACCACACAGCGAGGCTCCTATAGCCTGGATCACCTAAATACTAATCCAGCTCAACTGATCACCCCCCCTGGGCCCCATCCGGCTTGGAAACGTGCCCCTCTAGCCACAATACACCCTAATTAAGGGGGAAGGCCTAGCACGGGCCCAGGATGACAGAGTGAGAACCCACCGCTGAAGACCGAGGGACAAACACCTGCTACAGAGAGCCTCTCATAGACACTATCATGGGGAAGAAGACAGACACACTGCCTCAAGCCCGCTCCAGGTCGCCCAGAGACAGCGATTCGCAAAGTGGCTTTAATATACCAGAAATGTTCCGATCCCAACCGCGAGAGAACCCGATACCAGGTAGGGCCTCTGCACCGAACACCCGGGCCCCCAGTCCCAACTCTACAGGGGGCAACCTGGGACAAGCTCACACAATGAGCCCCGGCCCTTCCCAACCGCTCAATCTACAAGATCTCCGTATAGGACCTTAAAGGGGGAGGAGTCAAGATGGCGCAGGTGTAATCTCTTAGCACGCGGCTCGCAGGGCGGACCGGCCTCCAAACACCCCAGCGCACGGGGGACCGGCATATGAAGCCGGTAGTATCCTGAGCGGGCCCTCTCGTCCCCCCCCCCCCACCTTGGTCCATCTAGGATCCCCAGATTGTGGCAAGGGAAAAGCCGAACACGGAGTGAGGAGACAGCTGATCCCTCCACCCCCACGGATCACCTGGCCGGCCGCGGCTGAAGCGGCGAAGACGCCCAGTACAACACAGCATACGGCTTGTGTGAAGGAACACACAGGAGGAGAACCAGTGTGTGCCCCAAGGACGCGGCTCGCTGGAAGGATAAAAGAACCCGCAGATGAGGTAATTAGAGCCGAGTGTGACACTCGTGAGAAGCCCAGGAGCTGTGATCCGGGAGATAAGCGGAGCTTAAGGTAAAACAGACACTGGGCGAAGCAGACGGCTGGAAGCGGTGAGTGGGGAAAGGAGGGGGATTGAAGCTGCTGTAATTTGATTGAAAGAAAGGAAGAGGATGTTTTAAAGGCGAAGGAAAGAAAAATACTATATTACACTTAAGCTCATACTGCGGTGACACTTGTGCCTCAACAAAGGGAGGGGAGAAACCTGACTATAATTTAAAAAGTAAAATAAAGGATAGGGTGGTGGGGAGGTGGACAATAACATCCATACCTCCTCTCCCCCTGTTGTTTCCCCCCCCACCCCCCCCACCCCACCCCAGGAGCCATAGAAAACACGGTCTGCTGTGGAGGGGAGAAGCAGATATTACAGGATATCACCCCGCCAGACTCAGAGGAGGACATATATCGGAGTGGGGGGTGATATCCAGGAGGTATAACTGAAGTAGGTAACCTGGAAGTCCCGGAGCACTGAGATTGGCAAAGCAGGAGAAGAGAGACCGGCAGATTAATTCTGTGAAAAATAGCAAGAGACCTAGGTGACTAAAATGGGGAAAGTAACAAGGACTGCAGGGAGTAATACATCAAAGATAAGTGCAAGCCCGGGTACTATTAACCACTTCAGATCCGCGCTATAGCCAAAGTACGGCTCCAGCGCGGATCTGAAATGCCCGGAGGACGTCCATGGACGTCCTCCACTGCGCATGCTCCCGCGCGCCCCCTGGCGGCAGCGGCGGCGCGCGCGCGTGCGCGCCGCACGCTGCGCGAGCGTGCCCGCGGGTCGGGCGGACTCGATGTCCGCCCGGACCCGCCGATCACCTTTAGGAGCCTCAGAACGGGGAACCGCCGTTGTAAACACGGCGGTTCCCCGTTCTGTGACAGGGGACATGCCAGATCTACTGATCCCTGTCACTGGGATCAGTGAGATCTGTCATGTCCCGGCCAGCCCTGCCCCCCCACAGTTAGAACACACCCAGGGAACATTTATTAACCCCTTCACTGCCCCCTGCTGGTTAACCCCTTCACTGCCAATGACATTTATAC
>BLSH010136155.1:154902-173155 GCA_018402905.1 Glandirana rugosa
CGTAAAGTTTCCCCGCACTCTCAAGGGGTAAATAGGACTGGGAACGGAAGCCCAAGAGTATCTCACGGGATTAGGTCAAAGAGTAGGACGGTGGATTCGGGTACTAGAGATCGCAGACCTTGTACTTCAGGGTCAGATGAGACAGCTTTCGGAAAAGCCGTAGATAACTGTTCTCGTCTGACCCCGAAGGGAGAGAAGAAGAAAGGGCCTCGTCGTCCTCACAGGACTAAGGTAATAGAGAAGGAAGAGAGGGGCCTTGTTTAGGGTGAACTAGAAGAAAATAATATAGAAAATGGTGGGGAAAGTTAGATCAGCGGTTATAGAAACTCTTTTCGAATCACAGGCGTAAGTTGTTCATATACCCGGATATTGAACTTGTATCCGACGATGGAATAGGAAGTAGTTGGGGTATAAGAAGTGAATCACTGATGGCTACCATTACAGTAATCCCGAAGGAGGGGAAAGATAGCAGCCTATGTTCAAGTTATAGGCCCATATACTTGTTGAATGCGGACACTAAGCTTTTCTCAAAGATATTGGCGACTAGATTGAAAGGGGTGGTAAAAGATATAATAAAAGAAGATCAAGTGGGATTTGTTCCGGGGAGAGAAGGAAGAGATAATGGAATCAGGACACTCCTGCTGCTCCGGGAAAGAAGAAGAGAGGGAAGCCCCAGTCTGCTCTTGTCAATAGATGCCGAAAAGGCTTTCGACAGAGTAGACTGGGACTTCATGTTCCAGACGCTAGAGATCATGGGCTTAGGTGGCAGGATGAGAAACTGGATTAGGGCACTCTATGAGAACCCGAAGGCAAGGGTCAGGATAAATGGGGAACTCTCACGCCCCTTTGAAATGCAAAACGGGACAAGACAGGGATGCCCCCTGTCCCCCGGTCCTGTTCGTTCTAGCTATGGAGCCACTACTTGCAGCGATTAGGAACCATAAAGAAATAAGAAGGTTCAATGTGGAGAGAGAGGAGCATAAAGTGGCAGCGTATGCAGATGATTTATTAATATACATCAGCAGGCCGGCGGAAACGATCCCCAAAGTTTTGGAAGTGATCGGGAAATATGGAGAAATATCAAATTTTAAAATAAATCGCTGCAAATCAGAGGTTCTGGCAATGAACGTCGGGGCTCGGGAGAGGAGGGAACTGGAAAGAGTCTTTCCTTTTAAATGGAACACAGAGGAAATAAATTACCTGGGGGTAAAAATAACAGCAACAAGAATGGGATTATACACTGCAAACTATATCCCCCTGCTTAATGAAATAAAAGAAGAAGTGAGAAGGATGAAATATAGACCAATGTCATGGATAGGACGGATAAACGCGGTAAAAATTATTATACTTCCGAAAATCCTGTACAAATTTCAGATACTCCCAATAAGCATCCCGCAAGAATTCTTTCAGACACTGAAAAAAATAATAACAAGGTTTATATGGAAAGGTCAAAAGCCTAGGATAAAAGTCGCGACACTATGTAGAGAAAAGAACAGGGGGGGGTTGGCACTACCGAACATTAAAAAATACTATGAAGCAAATATCATGACACGGGTGATAACATGGGCACAGAACGATGGGGGGAAAAAATGGGTCACACTGGAGAGTAAGATCAGTAAAGCACAATTAGGGAAGATAATATGGATCCCAGCGGATTTTAGGGGGTTGGATATTAACACAAATGAGATCACACGAAACGCACTGAGAATTTGGGATGACACGATGAAAAAAGGAAACTGGGCTTATAACTCACCACATATCCCACTATGTGGAACAGAATATTTTAGGCCGGGGCACGAGAAATGGGCAGGGAAATGGATTAAAGAAGATACACTAAAATTAAAAGATGTAATGAAAGATGGGAAGATTAAATCACTAGGGGAGTTACAACAGAGCGATAAATTTAGTAAAATGGATATGTGGAGGTATGTGCAACTAAAGCACTTCGTAGCGGCACTCCCTCACCCAATAAGATCAGAAAATGACCCTACCCCAATAGAGAAATTATGTGAGACAACAAATAAGAAGGGAGGGATATCTAAGATGTATAGGATATTAATGACACTAGGAGAAGAGGAGCGACCTCCATATATGGACAAATGGGAGAAGGAACTAGGCACACGGAAAACTAAACAGCAGTGGGAAAGAATCCTAGACCTAATAGACAGAACAGCAGTGGATAGTACAACTAGAGAGATGAACTATAAATGTATTGCTAGGTGGTATCTGACAGCGGAAAAGGTAGTGAAATTCCAAAAGGAGGGAACAGACCGCTGCTGGCGAGGATGTGGAAAAAAAGGGACAATGGCGCATTTGTGGTGGGATTGTCCGGTGATAAAAAAGTACTGGGAGGAAGTAAGGGAATTAATTAAATCAATCACAAATGAAGCAATAGATTCAGATCCCTGGGTATGTCTGTTCCACGGGGGAGCGGGTGCTGACAGTAAAAAATACAACAAGACATTAGTACCGGTGTTGCTAAACGCAGCAAAAAGCCTTATCCCCAAATGGTGGAACAAAAAGGAGACGCCGGCACTAGAAGTGTGGTGTAAGAGGGTAGATGGGGTTGTGAATCTAGAAAGACTAAAACACCCAGAAGAGAAGGAAAAAGAAACAACAAAGAAAAAATGGGAGGACTGGTCAAGATTTAAAAAATCAAAAAAATATCTGGAAATAGTGAAACCAGGACTGGAATAGATAAATAGATAAGTAAAAAGAGAAAAGAGGTGGAAGACCTGAAGGCAGGAGGGGGAAGGGGGGGGGGAGGGGGGGAGGGAGGGGTGGGGAAGGAATGGGGAGGGGAGAAATAGACAGTAAGATGTGGGATGAATTACATGTAATAAAATGAATATTTAAATGAGTTTTTTTTTTCTATATGAAACAATAACCACGATGATGTGACAAAATCCTGGGCACAGTAAGAATGTGCAAGCTGATTACAAAAGAGACCCAGGAAGTCAGCTGAAGTGGAAAAAAAAAAAAAAAAAGATCTCCGTATAGTCGCGGAAGACATTAAAGCCACCCTAGCCACTGCAATTGCAGACCTACGGCATGATCTCCAGGCGACAACCGCACGCATTGACAACATGGAAACTACCACGACCCGCCATAGTGCAGAACTACAACAACTCCATTCCCTGTCGCACGTCCACGACTATCAGATCAGAGACCTCCACCGACGCATTGAAGACCTTGATAACCGGGGACGAAGGCACAATGTCAGGGTAAGAGGCATTCCTGAAACTGTAGAACCTACACAAATCACCCGGGCCACCATTTCCATCTTTAACGACCTTTTAGGTCGCCCACCGGAAACCCCACTGGAAATTGAACAACTCCACAGAGCCCTACGACCGAGAGGCAGAGACACCGACCCGCCCAGAGACGTTATTTGCTGCCTGGTAAACTTCAAAGTTAGGGAAGAGATCCTACGACAGGCGAGGCTACGTCGCACACTCTTATTCCAAGGGGCCGAGATAAAACTATTCCAGGACCTCTCAAACATAACCCTGAAACACAGAAGAGATCTTCGTCCACTACTAGATGTCCTACGTACCAGAGGGATACAATACAGGTGGAAATTCCCCTTTTGCCTGTCGGCTTCTCATCAAGGTCGCTCTGCGTATCTCAGGGTCCCATAGGAACTTCCTGCCTTCTGCGACACTCTGGATATCCCTCGGGTAGCCGTTCCAGATTGGTACAGTGACTTACGCAATGGAAACCTGCCCAGAACCACATCCATGGACACCATTCCGGAGAGAGATGACTACCAACTACGTAGAAGAAGATCCCTGTCTCCCAGAGTTCATGGCCCACCAAGGGGCAGAAACGCAACCTACACAAGCCCTACAGCTTCACCAGTGCACCGGCGACCACGCCAAGATAATTGAGGCTCCCTTCCTCACCAGCCCCAAGACATCACTCCCAGCCTTTTGATACCAAGATCTGTCACTCTCATACTCGTCTACTGCAACGAGAGCAACTTTCCCTCAACTAAAAACATCCTTTGACAACGGAACGATCCTACTCCCTCCTCAAACTTTGCCCCGAAGGGGAACCCGCACAAGAGAAGCTTGAAGATCTGCCCCAATGCAAGACACGGACCTAGAGAGACTTCCCCCCCCTTTTTCCCAGGTCTTGCCGTGAGGAACGCCATAAGAAAACTCTAGGCCTGATTCACCGATCACAAAACAGGAAAACCTAGTAAGAACCCCCCCCCAGTCACTAACCCTGAGACCTCAGGTAAGCCACATAAGATCACAACTTTGAGCATCGAACAGACCTCCCACTTCAAATGGGAAGCAGAGACACCATATATACCTCCTCGGCAGAGAACGCTCTCCTGTGGGAGTAATGTTCCCCATTGTCTGCCTAACCCAACAGCTCCCAAAAATATCCCTCCTGCTCTCCCTATAACTCCTACCTTTAGACAAGGAATTCTAGATGCTGAAAAGTATTCCAAAACCTGAGGTTTGATTGGTTATACAACCTTTATGAATGTGCAATGTTTCTCATCTCCCTTCTCTTTTGCCAGATGCTTTCTTGTTCCTCTCTCTCCCCCTATGTTGCTTCTCCTCTCCCTGATCTCTTTTTTCGCAGATTGGGGAGGACTCCCCCCCCCCCCGGAACCCCCAGGGCCTGGAAAATTTATTGAAACATAAAAATGAGAGTGATCCGCAGATCCCATCTCCAGCAAAAGAACTACTTCCACACCAGTGGACCTGTGACCTCCTCCGATCCACATACAACGATCCATCTGACTAACTGCATAATTCAACACCAGGTCCTGGGGACCTACCTCCGGAGGCAGACAAACTCCCCATCAGTGGTTTAGAAGCAATATCCAAAAGTCAAGGTAACCTAACCATACCTCTCCATTGTCCTATCTAATCTATCGGTTCGTAGTTGGGAGGGACAGTTGCCCACCGGGACCTCGATCCCGGGGGGCAAATGGGCCCACAATAGAACAATGTATATCAATAGGGCCTTGACATATAGAAGTTTCTCTGTGTTTCCTATTGAAGTTCTGAATATACAGTGTTTTGCAAGTTTAATATGTTTGTTAATCCGACTCGCTGGTGTACCTGGCCCACGGGTATAGACATACCATCTTTCACTAAATTAGTCCCACACCCTCTACTCCGCTGCCCGTCTTACCCCTGTGGTAGGGACAATTATATCCTGACCAATCCAGAAATGCACCCAGGAGATACTTGACACGATAAAACACATCTTTTTGTAACCTAGAGCGCCAGGCTCCACCGAGTCGGACAAGTTTATCTTATGTTCCTAGTTCCTAATGTTCCACCTCTTTGACGACAACACACCAAGGTGAACAACACGCCTAGTGGGCAGACTATATACAAACCCTAGACCTACTTTACACAAGTCAAAGGATCAAGGCAACTCGAGACGTAACAGTGACCACCCAATACTAATCGATCGAACTATAACGACCCCTCAGCGAGGTTAATACCCGACCCCCCAGACTGCTATCTTAAAATACACTATCTTAACGACCCCGGTTTAAAAAACGTTTACGCAATACCCCTGGTAAGCTTAGTCAAGCTCATTCCCATAAACCCAACACAACATTACTCAGGAGGCCATGTTACATATCCCTCCTGTCTTTGTCCCTCGGTAAAGCGGAACCCAGTGCTCCTTTCGTATCCGCCAACCGACCTCAGACACAGCATCTGCCCTCGTCCTTGTCGCAGAGGTACGAGGACTAGCTGAACCCCTCCAGATGACACCATTCCTGATAGTAGAGCCGTTTACACGGCCTACTACTGGTAAACACTCTCCTACTACATTCCCCACACCCATCCCCCACTCTCCCTCTCTTCTCCCCACAGAACTCTCTCCTCTCTTCTCTTTTCTCTTGTTCTCCGTACCGGGCTCCGTGGGTCTCCGCCGGGCGGGCCCCCCGGGGACCTAGACCATTGGAAAGATAAAATATTCTTACCTCACTACTATAGATCCCTAACTGCTTAAGCCCGTTCACGCTCACCCTCCAAAACTAAGCGAGTCGCTGCAGCAGACGCAAAGCAAACAACAATGTCGGCAACAACCCATACATCTGCCCAAACTCCTCTAAAGGTAGTCTCCCTCAATGCCAAAGGCCTGAACACCCCAGAAAAAAGAAGTAAGGTCCTTGACTTAATGCACAAGCTTAAAGCTGATGTAGTTTTTCACCAAGAGACCCACTTCAAGACTGACCACATCCCAAAAATAACGAACAGACTATTCTCAACTGCTTTCCATTCCACCAATACCCAGGCTAAGACCAAAGGTGTCACTATCCTCATCTCTAAAAATACCCCCTGGCATCTCATAGACTCTCACCTAGATGTGGAGGGGAGATATATCCTACTCAAAGGGCATATAGGCACTACCCCGTAACACTCGCAAACATCTACAGCCCGAACAAATCCCAAGTCAGCTTCTTTCGGAAAGTCACCCAGACACTGACTGCATTCCAAAATGGTCTGACAATCCTCAGGGGGGACTTTAATGTGGCTCTATACCCCCTACTCGACACGTCCTCCAACATTTCCTATCTCCCATTTCGAGCTCTACGCCAAATAAAAATACAGCTCCAGGATCTCCTTCTCCACGACGCTTGGCGTACGTAGTTCCCCACCACGAAAGATTACACGTATTTCTCCGTACCCCATAATCGATATTCCAGAATTGACTATCTGTTTTTGTCACAAAAGGACCTCCCCCTTCTCACACACGCATCCATCGAACCAATGACCATCTCGGATCATCATCCGATCACCATTACCCTATCTTTCCCTGAGGAACGCTCGTTCACCAAAATATGGCGACTTGATTCATCCCTATTAGTAACGGACCCAGATAAACTACACATCCTAGACAGCATCACAAAATACTTCCGAGAAAACAATACCCCAGAAGTTCACCCTCTCACCCAATGGGAGGCACACAAAAGTGTGATTAGGGGCCGCTTTTTAGCTCTTCAGGCCTCCCGCAAAAAAGAAAAGCAAAAAATCGCAGAAGACCTGACCAGTAAAATTTTTACCCTAGAACGAGCCCATAAAAAGTCCAGATCGGACCAGGACTATAAAGATCTTACGCATGCACGGGAGCTTGTCAGGGAGGAGATAGACCGTAAAACCAACCGAAAATTCATCCTAAAGAATAAGCTTTTCTATGAATTTGGCAATAAAGGTGGCAAATTTCTGGCCAGAGCGATACAACAAAAAAAGGCTGCCTCACATATCCACACCATCAAAGATTCACACGGTAGAACATACACAAAAAACACTGACATCGCCTCCCAGTTCGAAAAATATTACCTGAACCTCTATAACCTCCCCAGATACAACACCTCTCCCGACGAACAAAGCACACACAAGACGGCCATTGAAGAATTCCTCCTCAAACATTGCCCGGCCCCAATAGACCCGGAAGAAGCCCAACTTCTTGAGAGGCCCATCACGACACTCAAACTCAAAAATGCGTTGAAACAAACTAAGCCGGGTAAAAGCCCTGGACCAGATGGTCTCACATCAGCATATTATAGAACCTTTATCGATGCCCTATCCTCCCCATTTCTCTCAGCCTTCAACGCGATCCCAACCTCCACCCTCCCATTTAACCGTCTCTTGGAAGCCCACATCACAGTGGTCCCAAAAGCAGATAAAGATCCCACCTCAGTTACAAGCTACAGGCCAATATCTCTACTGAACGTAGATATTAAACTTTTTGCAAAAATTCTGGCGAATCACCTACTTCCACTACTCCCTTCCCTAATTAAGAGCGACCAGGTGGGATTTGTCCCTGGTCGTGAGGCCAGGGACAACACGACCACCGCCATTAACATACAACACTGGATACGTGTGAAAAAACTCAAGGGATTCTTTCTATCCCTGGATGCGGAGAAGGCGTTTGACAGGTTGGCCTGGGACTACATGGGTGCAACACTGAAACGCAGAGTAGGGAATGTGATGTTTAACCTCATCATGTCCCTGTACACAACACCCACAGCCCAGGTTCGGGTAAATGGCCACCTGTCAAACGCCTTCTCCATACAAAACGGGACGAGGCAGGGATGCCCTCTCTCTCCCCTCCTCTTTGTCCTCACCTTAGAGCCATTTTTGAACTATCTGCGTACCACGGAAGAAATTAGGGGTATTGAAGTTCCAGGGAAGACTTACAAAGTTGCAGCATTCGCGGACGACTTACTCCTCTTCCTACAAGACCCGCATACCACCTTACCCAACTTAGTCAAAGCCCTCACAACATTCCAACGTATTTCTAACCTCAAAATAAATAGATCCAAATCATACGCACTCAATATTTCCCTCCCTACAGATACAGTCACGCAATGCCAAAGAAATTTCCCCTTTCAATGGAAAGCAGACGCAATTAAATATCTAGGAATTCACCTTTCCGCCAACTCAAAAGAGCTTTTTAGCAAAAACTATCTCCCCTTGCTGAAAACAGTTACAGAAGACCTTAAAAAATGGGATAAACCCTATTTCTCCTGGTTTGGCCGTGCGGCCATACTGAAAATGAATGTACTGCCTCGTATTCTTTTTCTGCTGCAGGCAATCCCAATCTTACTCCCCCAAACTTTCTTTGCGTCATTCCGTAAGTGCTGCTCCACCTTCCTTTGGAAACACAAACGCCCCAGGATTAAACAGACACAACTAACCAAACCTAAATCCAAGGGGGGCATAGGACTACCGGACCTTAAACTCTACTACTGGGCTTCCCACCTGACGAGAATCGTCAACTGGAACGCCCATGGGGGAAACAAGAATTGGGTCCATATAGAAAATGCCTTCTCCCCGACGCCACTTAAATCAACACCCTGGATACCCGCACACACAGTTGCTCCCGCTCTAAAACAACACCCCCTTATTGGCGCCACATTAAAATGCTTCAAAGAGGTCTGCAGAAGAACGGATCTCTCAACCAACCCGGGCCCTCTCACTCCAATTAAATTCAACCCTGCCTTCCCACCTGGAATGTCCAGCAGATTTTTGCAAGGAGTTTGGCCTCTTTCTGACATATACGCCTCCCATTTCTACAAAGATGGAGTTATGCTAAACAAAGAGACAATCCAGACATGCGATCCAAACACTCCAATTTCGCCATGGGTGTATCTCCAGATCCGCCACTTTTTAAGAGACACTAACAGAGATTCAACACTCTCCAGACCCCTTACCCCGTTTGAAAGTCTCTGCTCCCAGACAACAACACAAAGCCACCTGGTTTCTACAATTCACAATATGTTCTTTTCCTCAACTTGCCCTAGCTCGAGTGGAATGTGCTCAAGCTGGGAAAGGGACTTACAAACGACATTCTCTGATGATCAGTGGGAAAAAATGTTCACATTGGCTCACAAATGCTCGTTAACGTCTCAATTCAAGAGAATAGCTATAAGATACTTACACGCTGGTACAGAACCCCACAATTGCTACACAGATACAACCCTGCCATACCTGAAACATGTTGGAGATGCTCCAGCGAGCCTGGCACCTTGCTCCATATCTGGTGGACATGCCCAGCACTGCAACAATTCTGGACCCAGGTACATGACTTGACTGCCAAGATTTCCACATATCCCCTAGACCGCACCCCGGCACAAGCCCTCCTCCATCACACGACTCTTCCAATGCATGGATATCGGAGGACTCTTGTAGCACACTTACTTAATGCGGCAAAAATGTGCATCCCCACAAGATGGAGATCATCATCCCCCCCTACAATTCGTGAATCGCTCTCCCGTGTTAACCGCATAGCAGAAATGGAAGAGCTAATACAGATTGCTAAGGACTCCCCCTCCAAATTTTCCCACACATGGGCATGCTGGGCACACTTTAAAACCACGGATGAATATGCTGCATTGACATAGATCAGTCCCCGACAACCTAGTGGGGACCCTGGGCGTGGCCCCCTGGGGGCCCGGCGGTGGGGACCTGGGAGGCCCGGTCGGAGCACAATACCTGCTTAACCCTCCCACCCACCCTCGCCCCCCCTCCCCCGATGAATTCCCTCTACCTCCATACATCTCTCTCCCCCCTCTATTTCCACTCTTCCTACTCTTTCTTCGGCAACGAATGACCCTCATAAATCACTGCATACATCGTCATACAAACTGAGATCTAGCCCCTACATCCCCTCACAATGTCATCATATTATTTACAGCTCATTACAAGACTGACGAAATATCACCCTTAGGCTGCCCTTCGCCCTCCCGCATGAAGCACAGACTAGTCCGAAAAAGACCCAGACCAAAACAGTTTATAAGCGTCAACCCCATCCACAGAACTCGAGGTCTCAAGCCCCTTCCCTTTACAAAAACAATATGGAGCGGAAAGCTACATTTACCCACAGCCTTATGATACCGCAAACAACTAGCTTGTAAAGACCAGACAAAGATCGCGTTGGGTAGACAATGCGTAGAAGCCACCGGACAAGGGTGGTATGTTCAAGTACACAACACACTACGAGCTTTGTACTGCCATAATTAAGTCATATTGTAATAGATCCCATTTTGTATGTCACATACTCTTGATCTATGTTTGCCGAGTATATTGTACTGTTTATATACTTTCAATAAAAACTTTTTCTAAAGGAAAAAAAAAAAAAAAAGAAATATTTCTTGAAGTATGCGGGAGAAAAAATGGCCCCGAATGTTAAAAAGATTGAACCCGACCTAAAAGCAGAGTGGGAAAATAATCTACAAAACAGTTCATTCAAAATGATGGACATTCTTTGTCAACAGTATACCATTGAAATTGAAACAGTGGATAAAGCAACTGAACAACTTTATACAGATGATGCCAACCTGCTGTCAGATTCAAGCTTTGAGGAATGGGAAGGTGATCTAAAATCACACATTGAATCTTTTGTGGATGAATTATTAAAAAACAATGAAATTCAATTTGCCAGAGATAAACTTGCATATGATTCCAGTGAGGCCTATAGATGGTCAAGGGAGGGGACAAGAAAACGTTGCTTTCTAAAAAATATTCTACAGCAAAATATTTCAAATAATGACTTAACTGATTCCGATGGTTCTTCTTTATCTTCTTTTTCCTCAGCTCAAACTAATGCACGGTACCAAATATCTAGACGAAGGGGTCCACAAAAGCGTAAGGGTGATGTTGATGGCTTTCAGACATCTAAATCAAAACACACTCCTAATTCTTCATGAACATGGAACACTTCATGTTCCACTAAATCTAATTTAGGTTCTTCTCAATCTTCTAACACTAGTCTTGCCGAATCGGCGCCTGTCTCCACTGTTTTATCACAAACTTCTTAAACTTCTTCTTCTTCATCTAAGGTAAGCCCAGCAAACACTCACAGCATTGGGGATGTACACACTGCACCAATCTTCTCACCACCACTCCCTTTAGACTCAAAAAAAAGGCCCCTATTGTGGATTTAACCAATCCCAACGTGAATCCACAAAACTTGAAGTCATAAATCTTTAATCTCTTGATTTAACCAAGGAACAGATAGAAGTCTTATCCCTGGGTTTAACCTTTTTCCCTACCCAAAAAATGAATACATTTGAATGAAAGATATCCATTTATTTGCGTGAAAATGTATGTTTAAAGCCATCTATAATAAAGAGCAGAAGCCCTCCATCTCAGACCCCCCCTGGTGAAATCTGGGACAACCTTCAATTGAAGAACTACAATCATTGCAGGAACTAATGGACCTATGGGAAGAGGACAATCCACCGGAAGAGTTGACCTCCACGTTGGAGAAAATAATTTCCCCATTTCTGTGGCTGGCTCATCTGATATATCAACTTTTCCCCAACAACAATCCTATCGCACGAAGAGTAGATTGTTCCCTCTATTGAAGGCCAATCCCAATATTTGGGCCTTCACACAACAAGTGATAAAAGAAATTCAAAATACCAGGTGGAGGGAGCCTTCTTTATCTAATCTTAATCCTACCCAGAAATCAACTCTGGATAGCCTTGCTGCAAATCCAGATTTGGTAATTAAGCCAGCTTATAAGGGTGGAAATATTGTTGTTATGGATTGCATTAAATATGAGGACATGGTCCTACTTTTACTTAAAAACAAAGATTGGTATAAAAAGATCCCCCAAATATACTTGAAAAGAATGGCCAAAAAATACAGGGATTTTATAACCATGGCCTTCATGGAGGGAACAATAGACAAAAAAACTTATGAATACTTGGATGTTAAGACACCAAAAACACCAACCCTTTATGCCTTACCAAAGGTACATAAGAGTCTTATTCAGCCCCCAGGTAGGCCATATCCGCTAATGATTGTTTGACAGAACCTGCGAGCCAGTTAGTCGATGATTACCTTAGACCCCATGTAAGGGCCTTGTCACCTCATATTCAGGACACAAGTGACCTAATCAGGGCCCTTGATGGCATAGTTATGCCAGGGGGAGGCTGGTTGGTCACAATAGATGTGGAGGAACTCTACAACTCCATTCCCCATGAGTGGGGGGTTAGGGTTG
The DNA here is from genome assembly GCA_018402905.1 of Glandirana rugosa. Lineage (NCBI taxonomy): Eukaryota > Metazoa > Chordata > Amphibia > Anura > Ranidae > Glandirana > Glandirana rugosa. The sequence continues at coordinate 167,401 of BLSH010136155.1, forward strand.
TGGAGGGCTTCTTATCTGAAAGGGGCAATACAGCCTTCAAATATAATAAAATTGTGACCAGACTTCTGATATTCATTCTGAACAACAATGTGTTTTTGTTCAACTGCTTCCACTACAAAAGGGGCAGGGGGTAGCAATGGGGACTCTATGTGCCATGCTGTATGCCAGCCTGTACCTGGGGGGGTGGGAGCGTGACTTAATGGCCAGAGATGATCCACATGGACTTCTGGAGAAGACAGCCCTGTGGAAAATATTCATTGATGATATATTTGTAATCTTGACAGGGACCCTTTGAGGAATTGGCTCTCTTCTTGGTCAGTTTAGAAAATAATGCATTTAACCTCAAATTTACTAGTACTTTTCATCAGCAATCTGCAAGCTTCCTCAATATTCAGATCTTTGTAGATGAGGATGAAAAATTGGGATCTACCCTCTACAGAAAACCATCATCAGGTAATACTATCCTCAATGCCAAGAGCTCACACCTTGATTGGTTAGTTTCCAGTATCCCTTATAGCCAATAATTGCGCTTAAAGCGCAATTGCTCTAGGCAAGAAGATTTCAAATTTGAGGCAAAGGCATTACAGACACGCCTCCTAGATAGAGGCTACAGTCAATCTCTATTAAAAAGAGCTTATCAGAGAGCCAATGGTCAACCTAGACAAGTGTTACTACGCAAAAATAGGAAGAAAAAAAGAGAGTCTGAATGTCAGGCTAATCACCAAATATTCAGGTCATCATCAACAAGTAAGAAACATTTAAAAAAAAACATTGGTACTTGCTGAGGGGTGATGACATTATCAGCAAATACATAAAAGAATATCCTGAAATAACCTTTAGAAGGTCCAGCTCCCTCAGAGATCATCTGGTTCACAGCCATTATGATCTTAGAGGCAGAGATAAACATTTGCAATGGTTGGGTACGGATCCCTGTAATAACTAATTTTTGCCAATATGTTTGTAAGGCCGAACAGATAAAACTGCCCAATGGTCAAACATACAGACCAACTTTTTTTGCCACCTGCCAGTCCATAGCAGTTGTGTACTATATGGAATGCCAGTGTGACATATTTTATGTGGGTAAAACGAAAAGGCCTTTTTCTCACAGGATTAGGGACCATGCCAAACTGGTAACTGGAAAGAAGTTTGAAAGTCCAATCAGCTGTCATATAGGGCTGTACCACCAGTTCAATGCGTCTCTGATGAGGTTCTTTGTGCTGGAGCACATCCCCACAAATGACAGGGGGGTGATGTTGACAGGTTACTCCTTCAAAAAGAAGCCAAATGGATATTTAATTTATCGGCCACTAAATTTCATGGGTTGAATGAAGCTTTAAGCCTTTTATCTGATTCTCTGAGATGAATGAGTTTTTGAGCTTCAAACTTGTTTTCTGACTCTAACACAGAGACCCCCTCTCCACAGGAGTAATGGCCCTGAGTCAATAGGGACTCGTTCGGACTGGTGGAAGTAGATGGGCAGGCTGGAAACTGGTTTGATGATCCCTAGAGATAATATTTATAAATTAAGTTTTTGTATTTTTGTTTGCTTTGTGTCTTCATTATGTAAACATTGGTCCCCTTTATTGGATTCCCCTTGTTTCTTCCCCTTAGGGAAATAGTGATGAGTAGCCATTTTTGTTGCGGCATTTGAATCCTTGGTATAGCAGGCAACCATACGGACTCCCGGGGCATTGCCCTAGCCCGGACCATAAAAAGGTGTCGGGTCTGGTAGTGCCAATTTTGCCTCATGGTTCGTGTTGATCCATCATTCTGAAAATGATCCACCTGATTGATGACTTAGAATACTGCTAAAATTTTTCTTTTTTGTTTGGGCACTGGGGGGAAAAAATAAACATTCAAATTTATAATGGAATGACTAGATATCCCCCAAAAGATCAATTTATTAATTGCAAATTGTCCACAGTTTCTATTATCATATACATAATATGAAACAGAAAGGTTTCTATTAAATGATTATTATATAACGTTTAATATTTTCCTTGTTTATAGCATTGTAAACTAATATTGTTTAATATTGGGATTTTACATAATGGCTATTCTGTTTTTGCATATATATATATATATATATATATATATATATATATATATATATATATATATATATATATATTGTGCTAGCATAGGAAAATATACATTGCGGTTTCGCACCACAAATGTTTTTTTTAGAATTAATAAATAGTAATAGGACCATATTAGCCTATATAAAATAGCCTTTCCACTAAAAATAATAAAAGAATATAGGATTTGAAGATCTGTGTAAATGACACTAGTTTGTCCTCTTTGCCTTTCCATCATAATTACAATCAAGTGCCCGGGGAATTGGCTAATTGCCTATAGACTGTACAATCTCTGAAAAAGAAAATAACTTTCCAAAATGCTTGCAAAATGAATTTTAAACTAAATACTTTTTGCCCTTAGATCAGCAATTCACATTGTTTAGCATTGGGACTTTCCAAAATGGCTGTGGTGGCCTCGTGCATGCGCGCTGCGCTGACCCTGACAAGATGCACAGCGCGGAAAAGCACCAACAGTGATTGGATGACACGCTACCTTGCGGCATCCAATAAGCATCCGCAATCGAGCGGGGACGTCAGACGTCGCTCCATTGGGGGGTATTTAAATCCCAAGAGGCTGACGGCTGATGTGCCCGGCCGCCAGCCCTGATGGATGGACACACAGGACGTTTTTCCAAGTTACATAGTTAGTCAGGTTGAAAAAAGACACACGTCCATCTAGTTCAACCAAAAAAAAATTATATATAACCAAACAATCCCATATACAATCCTTCACCCACAGTTGATCCAGAGTAAGGCAAAAACCCCAGCAAAGCATGATCCAATTTGCTATAATGGGGGAAAAAATTAGTTCCTGATCCCCCGAGAGGCATTCGGATACACCCTGGATCAACTTTACCTAAAAATGTTAGTACCCAGTTATATTATTTACATTAAGGAAAGAATCCAGGCCTTTTTTAAAGCAATCAACCATGCTGGCCAAAACCACCTCTGGAGGGAGTCAATTCCACATATTCACAGCTCTTACTGAGAAGAAACCTTTCCATATTTGTAGATGAAATCTTTATTCCTCTAGATGTAAAGAGTGCCCCCTTGTCCTTTGTGATGACCTTAAAGTAAATAACTCAACACCAAGTTCACTATATGGACCACTTATGCATTTGTACATGTTGATCATATCCCTTTTTAATCTCCTCTTCTCAAGAGAGAATACATTCAGATCCACTAATCTTTCCTCATAGCTGAGCTCCTCCATGCCTCTCATTAGTTTTCGTTGCCCTTCTCTGCACTTTCTCCAGTTCCCTGATATCCTTTTGGAGAACTGGTGCCCAAAACTGAACTGCATATTCCAGATGAGGTCTTACTAATGATTTGTACAGGGGCAAAATAATGTCTCTATCTCTGGAGTCCATACATCTCTTAATACAAGAAAGGATTTTGCTTGCTTGGAAAACTGCAGCTTGGCATTGCATGCCATTATTAAGCTTATGATCTACCAAAATCCCCAGATACTTTTCCAGTATGGATTCCTCCAGTTGTACTCCACCTACTATGTACGATGCATGCATATTCTTACCCCCAAGTGCATAACTTTACATTTATCAACATTAAACCTCATTTGCCACATAGTCACCAAATTAGACAGTGCATTGAGGTCTGCTTGTAAGTTGGAGATCCTATATCATTTATAAATATATTGAAAAGTAAGGGTCCCAACACTGAACCTTGGGGTACACCACTGATAACCTTAGACCATTCAGAATAAGAATCATGAACCACTACTCTCTGAATTCGGTCTTTTAGCCAGTTTTCTATCCATTTACAAACTGATCTTTCCAAGCCTGTAGACTTTACCTTACATATTAGCCATGTGTGGGGAACGGTGTCAAACGCTTTTGCAAAATTCAAGTATGCCACGTCCACAGCCACCCCTCTGTCCAAAGTTTTACTTACCTCCTTATAAAAAGAAGTCAGGTTTGTTTGACAACTTCTGTCTTTCATGAATCCATGCTGTCTGTTGCTTGAAACATTTTTTTCCAACAAGAACTCATCTGTGTGGTCTTTTATTAAACTCTCCAGTATCTTCCCAGCTATAGAAGTTAAACTAACAGGTCTATAGTTACTTGTTAAAGACTTTGATCCTACCTACGCAAATCCAGTGGTACTATTCCAGTCATTAAGGAGTCCCTAAAAATTAGATACAATGGCTTTGAAATGACAGAGCTCAATTCCTTTAGGATCTGATGATGGATGCCATCTGGTCAAGGTGCTTTATCTACCTTTATTCTGTCTAAATACTTATGGACCATTTCACTTTTGAGCCATTGTGGATCATTTGGGGCTGTGTCACTACCACTCTCATAGTGGACATGAGCTCCCCCATGCTCCTTTGTATACACAGAGCTGAAGAAAGTATTTAAGAAGTTTGCCTTCTCTTTGTCCCCAGTCACGCACTCTAGATTATTTTGTAAAGGGCCTATATGCTCAGACCTGACCTTTTACTATTAATATATTTGAAGAATTTTTTGGGGTTTGTCCTATTATCTTTTGCAATCTGTTGTTCGTTGTGAATTTTTGCATCCTTGATTTCCTTTATACATATTCTGTTATATTCTTTGTAACATTTAAACGATGATAGTGTTCCCTCATTTTTATATTTTTAAATGCTCTTTTCTTATCATTTATAACTTTTTTATCTTTGGCTGTGAGCCACATAGGTATTCTTTTTAGCCTTTTAAACGTATTGCCCATGGGAATATACTTTTCAGTGAGTTTGCATACAGTTTTTTTTAAATATTCCCATTTCTGTTCTGTGTTAATCAATGCCAATATTCCCTCCCAGTCTAAGTCCTGGAGAGTAGCCCTCAGCTTTATAATATTTGCAGTCTTAAAATTAAGTGTTTTTATCTTTCCCATATGTGTTTGTTGCTTGCAGCTTACATTAAATGAAATCATGTTATGGTCACTGTTACCCAGATGTTCTTTTATATGAATATAGGTAATAAGCTCTGCAAGGTCCAGCAAAGTGTCATTCCTAGTTGGGGCCTCAATAAACTGGGCCATAAAATTGTCCTGTAATAGGTCTATAAATTTTTGCCCTTTAGCTGTCCCAGCAGTGCCATTACTCCAGTTAATTTCTGTGTAGTTAAAATCCCCCATTATTATCACTGTCCCAGCCCTTGCAGCTCTTTCCATCTGTGCAAGGAGCAGAGTCTCCACCCCTTCTTTAACACTGGGAGGTCTATAACAAACTCCAATGATAACCTTTGTAGTGTGCACACCCATATGCAGATCTACCCATAATGCTTCAGACTCATCACACTCTCCATCAACTAGGCCCTCATTCACACACACTTTGAGATAACTTCTCACATAGAGACAGACACCCCCACCCTTCCGTTTTACCCTGTCTTTCCGAAAGAGAGCATAGCCAGGAATATTAATAGCTCAGTCATGTGAAGAATAAAGCCAAGATTCAGCTATACCAATCAAATCATAGTTCTCCTCATGCACCAGAGCTTTCAACTCACCTATTTTGCTTGTCAGACTCCTGGCAATGGTGGACAAACACTTTAATTCACTGTCACATTTTGATTGTAGTCAAGTAACAGTCAAGTAACATGGGAACCTTCATATCATCTTCCTTTGGGGGGGGGGGGGGGGGGGGGGGGGGGGGGGGGGGGGGGGGGGGGGGGGGGGGGGGGGGGGGGGGGGGGGGG
>BLSH010136155.1:188334-198347 GCA_018402905.1 Glandirana rugosa
TGACCCGGTGACCCGTCTTAAGGTTTTACTCTTGTGGGGTTTGTGTGGAAGTTTTGTTGGTAACGGAACGATTTCTTCGACTCCCATTTCCACTACCTGACCGGTGCGTACAAAGGTCTGGATTTGGGATAACTCGTAGACACCCCGTAGGAGTTTGCCTACCCCCTCCTCGCGTTCCAGAGATTGTAGGTGGTCGAAACACTACAGTAGTACCTCCTCACTTTCTCCTGAGGTCACCGTTGGACAATTCGAGACCACTTGAGGTACGGGTTCTCCTAATTCCATAACGACCTTTTATAACCATCGGTGTGTTTTATAATTGTGAAACCTGGTTAAACCTGTAAAAGTGACAAATGAACGAGTAAATATTTTATTATATCTTTTCATGTGACAACACTGAAGAAATGACAATTTGCTACAATGTAAAGTAGTGAGTGTACAGCTTGTATAACAGTGTAAATTTGCTGTCCCATGAAAATAACTCAGCACACAGCCACTAAATCGCTGGCAGCAAAAGCAAGTAAACAGTGAAAATGTCCAAATTGGTCCAAAGTGTTAATATTTTGTGTGGCTACCAATATTTTCCAGCAATACCTTAATCCTCTTGGGCATGGAGTTCACCAGAGCTTAACAGGTTGCCACTGGAGTCCTCTTTCACTCCTCCATGATGACATCACAAAGCTGGTGGATGTTAGAGACCTTGCGCTCCTCCCCCATCCGTTTGAGGATGCCCCACAGATGCTCAATAGGGTTTAGGTCTGGAAACATGCGTGGCCAGTCCATCACCTTTACCCTCAGCTTCTTTAGCAAGGCAATGGTTGTTTTGAAGGTGTGTTTGGGGTGTTCTCATTTTGGAATTCTGCCCAGTGGCCCAGTCTCCGAAGGGAGAGGACCGTGCTCTGCTTCAGTGTGTTAAAGTGCATGTTGGCATTCACGGTTCCCTCAATGAACTGTAGCTCTCCAGTGCCAGCAGCACTCATGCAGCCCCACACCACGACACTCCCACCACCATGCTTTACTGTAGGCAAGCCACATTTGTCTTTGTACTCCACACCTGGTTGCCGCTACAGGCTTGACACCATCTGAACCAAATAAGTTTATGTTGGTCTCATCAATCCACAGGACATGGTTTCAGTAATCCCCTTTATATCCAAACTCCTTGAACGTCTGGTCTACAACCGACTTTGCGACCACCTTGCTGATAATAGCCTTCTTGATCCCCTTCAGTCTGGTTTTCTTCCTCAACACACCACAGAAACTGCTCTCCTAACAAACGATCTACTAACGCCAAAACCAACGGACACTTTTCTGTACTACTACTCCTGGACCTCTCTGCTGCCTTTGATACGGTTGACCACCCCCTCCTCCTAAAAAACTCCACACTTTTGGTCTCCGTGATTGTACTCTTTACTGGTTCTCCTCTTACTTATCCAACCACACCTTTAGTGTTACTTACTATTCAACTTCCTCCTCTCCTCTTCCTTTCTCTGTCGGGGTCCCCCAAGGTTCTGTCTTTGGACCTCTCCTATTCTCAATCTACACCTCCTTCCAGGGTCAGTTGATAGCCTACCGTGGCTTCCAATACCACCTCTATGCTGACAACATCCCTCAGATCACTCCCGCCGTCTCCTCACATATCACTAATTTACTAACAGATATATCAGCCTGGATGTCACACCACTTCCTCAAACTCAATCTATCCAAAACCAAATTTATAATTTTTCCTCCCCCGTATGCCCCTTCCCCTGATCTCTCTGTCAAAATTGATGGCACAACTATAAATCCATCCCCACATGCCAAAGTCCTAGGTGTAGTTCTGGACTCTGAACTCTCCCTTAAGCCCCACATCCAATCACTGTCCAAATCTTACTGCCTCAACCTCCACAACATCTCCAAAATATGCCCCTTTCTAACCAACAACACAACAAAGCTCTTAATCCACTCCCTGGTCATCTCTCGTCTCGACTACTGCAACTCCCTTTTCATTGGCTTACCTCTACATAGGCCACCCCCCCATCCAATCCATCATGAATACTGCTGCCAGACTTATTCACCTTACCAATCGCTCTATGTCTGCTACTCCTCTCTGTCAATCCCTCCACTGGCTTCCACTCACCCAACAAATTAAATTAAAAATACTAACAACTACTTACAAAGCCATCCACAACTCAGCCCCCAGTTACTGTCAGGAAACTGCTGTTGCCCATGGAAACCGGGTCTGGAGGCCTGTGCGCGGGCGCACAGGTAGCGTGTGCTCGTGTACGCGTTTGCGAGCGCCTGTGCGCTAATGGCCCCATTTAAGCGGACAGCACCTAGCAGCCAGTGCTGTCCATTCTACAGCGTATAGTGTACCTGTGAGCCTCAGCTCTGTTCCTGTTGTTTGGTCCTGTTCCCTGAAGACCCGGCCTGTCCTGACCTGCTTGATTCCAGCCTGCACCGACCCCCGGCTACCCACGACCATTCTCCTGTCTGATCCCTGGTAGCTCTGCTGCCCGCCTAATTATGACTTCTGCTTGGACTTTGACCACTCTTCTGCCTGCTCCCTTGTACCGCACCGTCCGCCAGTTGCCGACCCAGCCTGAATCACCTTCCTTCCTGTCTGCACAAGCCAATCCGGAATCTCTTACACCATCATCAGAGACAATCCAGCCCTCGTGCACTCTTGGTCTCCTGTCTGCTCTACCAGGGGCCCCAGAATCAGGTGCGCAAGAGTGGTTGTTCCCTACTTAAGACAGACTCCACCACCAGGTGCATGACAGAAACGGACAGCCATGACCGAGTTTGCGCAGGGAACCCACTCTCCTATGGACGATCTGTGTGCTCACCTTGCTAGTCTCACACAGGCAGTAAAAAACCTGCAAGAAGGCTATACCTAGTTGGAGGAGCTGGTACAGGAACTCGCAGCCCCTACAGCCCCTGGGGCTGGTCCATCTGCAGCTCGCACCGTCGTGACCCTGCCTTCGGAACCCAAGGTCCCCCTGCCTGACAAGTTCTCTGGGGATCGTCGCAAGTTCCGGGCCTTTCACTATGCGTGTGAGCTATATTTTGGCCTCAAGCCATGCACCTTCTCCCTTAAGGCCACCAAGGTAGGGCTTGTCATTTCTCTGCTTCAGGATGAACCCCAGTCATGGGCCCACTGGCTATGGGAGCAGAGAGCCCCGGAAGTCTCCACATTGGCTCTATTCTTCCAAGCCATGGCTCAACTTTATGAGGACCCCACCAGGCTGCCACAATGGAGGCCACCCTGTATGAACTCCAGCAGGACTGTTGCCCCACGGAAGATTATGTAGCTGAGGTTCCGGCTCTGGAGCGCAGATGCAGCATGGAACGATGCCGCCCTGTGCTACCAATTTTTTTTCGGTTTGTCTGAACCCCTTAAAGAGGAGCTGGCCCGAGTAGGGGTACCCCAAACCCTGGACACACTCATTAATCTGGCCATGTCAACTGATTACGTCTCCGGGAACGCTGTGCCGAATAATCGTCGGGACCGCTGCATCTCGGATGCTTCCACGGGTCCCCAGCCACCCGAGTCCGGCTCCTTTCACTCCAGTAACCACCTCCTCCTCTCCCCAGGACTCTTCTGAGCCCATGCAGATAGGGCTCCTACGCCCATCTCTCACCGCCGAGGAAAGGCAACAATGTTTCTCCCAGAACGTGTGCCTTTACTGTGGGGAACCCGGTCATGTAGTCAGAATGCGGCTTTCCGGAGGAAATATCAGAGTCCCAGCCATCGTTGACTCAGGAGTGTGCAGTTGCTTCGTAGACCAGGACTTCACAGCACTGCACCAAATTCCATTGCAACCAAAGGCTCACAAGACAGTCATCCGCCTGGCAGACGGATCCCTCATCAAGTCCAGAACTGTGACCCATGAAACCACTCCTCTCCTTACCAAGACATCAGAGGGCCACCAGGAACTATTACTGTTGGATGCCATTGCATCTCCCCTCTTCCCCATCATTTTGGGCCTACCCTGGCTTCGGGCTCACAGTCCCAGTATTGACTGGTCCACAGGGGCCATCCAATTCAGGTCCTCCTATTGCCGTCAGCATTGCCTGAAACCAGAAGGAGATGCGGCACCCCTATTACTTTGTTTGGACTCAGATTCTGATCCAGACACCCGCTTACTGGTTCCATCCACCTACCACAACTTCCTTGATGTCTTCAGTAGGAAAGGAGCTGAAAAGCTGCCCCCTCACAGGCCCTATGACTGCCCCATTGAACTCTTGCCTGGGGCAGAAGTACCTTTTGGTAGGATCTACCCTCTATTGAAACCTGAACTAACGGCCCTCAAGCCCTATCTAGATGACAACCTGGAAAAGGGGTTCATCCGGCCCTCCACGTCTCCTGCGGGGGCCAAAATTTTCTTTGTTGAGAAAAAGGACCATTCATTAAGGCTGTGCATTGACTACAGAGAACTCAGTCGGATTACAGTTAAGAATCGGTACCTCCTGCCTCTAGTTCCAGAATTATTTCAAAGATTGGGTTCGGCAACTATCTTCACCAAACTTGACCTTCGGGGAGCTTACAACCTTGTCCGTATCAGGGAAGGAGATGAATGGAAGACTGTGTTCCACACTCGCTTCGGGCACTATGAGTATTTAGTCATGCCTTTTGGACTGTGTAACACCCCAGCGACCTTCCAGCATTTTGTAAATGATGTGTTTTGGGACTATTTGGATCTCTTTGTCATCATAAACCTAGATGACATCCTAATCTTCTCTTCCTCCCTTGAGTCGCCTTCGGCAACATGGCCTGTACGCCAAAGCAGAAAAATGTGCCTTTAAGCAACCCAGCATGCAATTCCTTGGGCTGGTTATCTCCATCACGGGCATCCACGTGGATCCTCAAAAAGTATCCACTATTTTGGACTGGCCGGCACCAACAGACAGGAAAGGGGTCCTACGGTTTGTGGGTTTTGCTAATTTCTACAGGAAATTCAATAAAGGCTTCTCAGCCATCATCACTCCAATCACCCAACTGACAAAGCAGAACTCTTGGTTCTGTTGATCCATCTAAGCCCAAGCTGCCTTCCAGACACTCAAGTCTTTGTTGACCTCTGCACCCATCCTGAAGCATCCAAACCCTGCTTTGCCTTACATCCTAGAGGTGGACGCTTCAGAGACTGCAGTCGGAGTTATTCTTTCCCAATGACAAGGTACCAAGGCCTTGCTCCACCTGGTAGCCTTCTGCTCTCGCAAACTATCTGCACCTGAGAATTATGATGGGAAAGACAGGGAGCTACTTGCCATCAAGTCGGCCCAGGAAGAATGGTGGTACTTACTTGAGGGGGGCACACACCCCATCCGTATATATACTGACTCAAAAACCTGGAGTACCTGAGGACGGCCAAGAATCAGACCCCGACAGGCCCGCTGGGCACTCTTCTTCTCCAGGTTTCAGTTCCACCTGACATACAGGCCAGGGTCAAAGAATGTAAAAACTGATGCTCTCTCCCGGATGTTCTCAGAGTTGGGAGACACCTCTCCGTCTGACACCATACTTTTCACAAGGAATTTCCTGCTTACCCAGGAGAATTTGTTGTCCCAAATCAGACGGGACCTGGCAGGCTCCTCCAGTCCTTCTGATTCAAAACTTGTAATAAAGGATGGGCTATGGTGGATCGGTCACATGGTCTTTGTCCGAACAAGTCTATGCCTAAGGGCTTTGGGTCTCTGCCATAACCACAAATTAGCCGGACATTTTGGGGCTCGCAAGATGGCCAAATTGCTCTCCCTTTCCTTCTGGTGGCCAAGAGCTGAGGAGGATTCCAGGTGGTACGTCAGTTCCTGTCCCACAGTCAGGTCCATAAATATTGGGACATCAACACAATTCTAATCTTTTTAGCTCTATACACCACCACAATGGATTTGAAATGAAACAAACAACATGTGCTTTAACTGCAGACTTTCAGCTTTGAGGGTATTTACATCCAAATCAGGTGAACGGTGTAGGAATTACAACAGTTTATATATGTGCCTCCCACTCCCCAAGGGACCAAAAGTAATGGGACAATTGGCTGCTCAGCTGTTCCATGGCCAGGTGTGTGTTATTCCCTCATTATCCCATTTACAAGGAGCAGATAAAAGGTCCAGAGTTAATTTCAAGTGTGCTATTTGCATTTAGAATCTGTTGTTGTCAACTCTCAATATGAGATCCCAAGAGCTGTCACTATCAGTGAAGCAAGCCATCATTAGGTTGAAAAAACAAAATAAACCCATCAGATAGCAAAAACATTAGGTGTGGCCAAATCAACTGTTTGGAACATCCTTAAAAAGAAAGAACGCACCGGTGAGCTCAGCAACACCAAAAGACCCGGAAGACCACGGAAAACAACTGTGGTTGATGACCGAAGAATTCTTTCCCTGGTGAAGAAAACACCCTTCACAACAGTTGGCCAGATCAAGAACACTCTCCAGGAGGTAGGTGTATGTGTGTCGAAGTCAACAATCAAGAGAAGACTTCACCACAGTGAATACAGAGGGTTCACCACAAGATGTAAACCATTGGTGAGTCTCAAAAACAGGAAGGCCAGATTAGAGTTTGCCAAACAACATCTAAAAAAGCCTTCACAGTTCTGGAACAACATCCTATGGACAGATGAGACCAAGATCAACTTGTACCAGAGTGATGGGAAGAGAAGAGTATGGAGAAGAAAAGGAACTGCTCATGATCCAAAGCCTACCACCTCATTAGTGAAGCATGGTGGTGGTAGTGTCATGGCGTGGGCATGTGTGGCTGCCAATGGAACTGGTTCTCTTGTATTTATTGATGATGTGACTGCTGAGAAAAGCAGCAGGATGAATTCTGAAGTGTTTCGGGCAATAGTATCTGCTCATATTCAGCCATATGCTTCAGAACTCATTGGACAGCGCTTCACAGTGCAGATTGGACAATGACCCGAAGCATACTGTGAAAGCAATCAAAGAGTTTTTTAAGGGAAAGAAGTGGAATGTTATGCAATGGCCAATTCAATCACCTGACCTGAATCCGATTGAGCAAGCACTTCACTTGCTGAAGACAAAACTGAAGGGAAAATGCCCCAAGAACAAGCAGGAACTGAAGACAGTTGCAGTAGAGGCCTGGCAGAGCATCACCAGGGATGAAACCCAGCGTCTGGTGATGTGTTCCATGCGTTCCAGACTTCAGGATGTAATTGACTGCAAAGGATTTGCAACCAAGTATTAAAAAGTGAAAATTTGATTTATGATTGTTAATCTGTCCCATTACTTTTGGTCCCTTAAAGAGTGGGAGGCACATATACAAACTGTTGTAATTCCTACACCATTCACCTGATTTGGATATAAATACACTCAAATTAAAGCTGAAAGTCTGCCGTTAAAGCACATCTTGTTAGTTTCATTTCAAATCCATTGTGGTGGTGTATAGAGCCAAAAAGATTAGAATTGTGTCAATGTCCCAATATTTATGGATCTGACTGTATCTGTTCCCGAAATAAGACAGACAAGGCCAAAGCTCGGGGCCTCTTGAACCCGCTCCCGATGCCCGAGCACCCATGGTCTCAGCTAGCCATAGACTTCATTGTGGAGCTGCCCCCATCAAAAGGGTATTCCACCATCTTTGTGGTCATTGACCGTATGACCAAAATGGCGCATTTACTGCCCATGAAGGGCACTCCCACAGCCGCCAAAATGGCAGACATCTTCATCAAGGAAATAGTCCAACTTCACGGAGTTCCTAGTAATATTGTATCCGGCTGGGGGATCCAATTTACCTCCAGATTCTGGAAAGCCCTGTGTGCAGCATTGGAAATCAAGCTATCCTTTTCATCTGCTTACCACCCTCAGACCAATGGCCAAACAGAGAATGAATCAGACTCTGGAGCAGTATCTTCGTTGCTTTTCTTCGTTCTCTCAGAACGACTGGGTTGCACTGTTACCACAAGCCGAGTTTGCATACAACAAAGCAAACTCGGCTAGTGGTAACAGTGCAACCCAGCCACCAAGCAGTCCCCATTCTGGACCAACTACTGCTTCCATTCCACGTTCCTTCCTGATCTGACTCCGGAAAGCCCAGTTCCAGCAGCACAGGTGGTCACAAGCTTCTTGAAGTCCAATAACAAGCTTCTGCAGGACACTCTGTCTAGGACTCAAGAACGGAACAAGGAGGCCTTCGACAAGAGAAGGCAGGGGAGTTGGAACTTCAGCTGGGCAACAGCGTTTGGCTGTCGACCAGGAATCTGAAGTTAGCCTGCCCCTCAAAAAAGCTGGGACCTAGATTCATTGGGCCATTTCCAATCAAGAGAAAAATGAATAGAGTGGCATTTGAGCTGGATCTTCCCCCTTCCTTACGGATCCACCCGGTCTTTCACACATCCTTGTTGAAACCAGCTGTCTCAGATACCTTTCCAGGACGGAAGGCAGGTCCACCTGAACCAATTCTGGTAAACGGAGAGGAGGAGTTTGAGGTGGAAGCCATCTTGGATTGTCGGAAGAGGGCTGGGGTTACTCAGTACCTGGTGAAATGGAAGGCTTATGGACCTGAAGAGAACTCGTGGGAACCAGAAGCAAACATTCATGCAGCGGAACTAATTCAAGCCTTCAAAAGAAACCGTCAAGAAGTTGGCATCCGGCAAGGCATCCAGAGGCTGCCCCTTGCGGGGCAATGTCAGGAAACTGCTGTTGCCCATGGAAACCGGGTCTGGAGGCACATAGCGTGTGCCTGTGAATGTGTACTCGTTTGCGAGTGTCTGTGCGCGGGTGCGCGTGCCTGTGCACCTGGCATTGGCGCCAAACGGCTCCATTTAAGCGGACAGCACCCAGCAGCCAGTGCTGTCCGTTCTAAAGCATATAGTGTACCTGTGAGCCTCAGCTCTGTTCCTGTTTGATCCTGTTCCCTGAAGATCCGGTTTGTCCTGACCTGCTTGATTCCTGCCTGCACCGACCCCCGGCTACCCACGACCAGTCTCTTGTCTGATCCCTGTTACCTCTGCTGCTCGCCTAATTACGACTTCTGCTTGGACTTTGACCACTCTTCTGCCTACTCCTTTGTACTGCACCGCCTGCCAGTTGCCGACCCAGCCTGAATCACCTTCCTTCCTGTCTGCACAAGCCGATCCAGAATCTCTTACACCATCATCAGACAATCCAACCCTCGTGCCATCCTGCACTCTCAGTCTCCTGTCTGCTCTACCAGTGGCCCCAGAATCAGGTGCGCAAGAGTGGTTGTTCCCTGCATAAGACAGATTCTGCCACCAGGTGCGTGACAGTTACATCACTAACCTAATCTCTAAATACCAAGCTATTCGTTCTCTTCGTTCTTCTCAAGATCTCCTGCTCTCTAGCTCCCTCATCATCTCCTCCCATGCTCGCCTCCAGGACTTTTCCAGAGGCTCTCCAATCCTATGGAATGCTTTACCCCAAACTGTCCAATATTCTACTCTATTAGCTTTTAGACAATCCCCCTTCAGAGAAGCCTATCCTACTCACACCTAACAAATGTATTCTCATTTTCTCCATCAGCTCATCCCCCACAAGTATTACATTTTGTCCCTCTTGACCCTCCCTTCCTAGATTGTAAGCTCTAATGAGCAGGGCCCTCTGATTCCTCCTGAATAGTGTTGAGCGAACCCGGACTGTAACGTTCGGGTCCGTACCGAACTTTCGGGTGTCCGTGGCACGGACCCGGACCCGGACATTTCAAAAATCGTTCGGGTTCGGTCCGGGGTTCTGCTATTTTACTCCACGTGTTGAGAAGCTGCAGGGCAGCCAATCAACAAGCGTTTCACTGGTTTGCCCTTAGAAGCCATCACAGCCATGCCTACTAATGGCATGGCTGTGATTGGCCAGTGCATCATGTGACCCAGCCTCTTTATAAGCTGGAGTCACAGTGCTGCAGTCACATGCTCCTTGGGTTAGTGTAGGGAAAGGTAGCTGACTGCGTGAGGGACAGATTTGAGACATTTTAAGACCTGATCCTGCATCCTGAGATAGATTACTTTACTACTGCTGTCTGTGCTGTTGCTCTGAGGACAGATAGCAGAAATTAGAGATTT
>BLSH010136317.1:5091-25126 GCA_018402905.1 Glandirana rugosa
GCAATGCTGGTATGTGTTACTAGTCTAACACCCTAGCATGTGTTGCTAGTCTAACACCCTAGCATGTGTTTCTAGTCTAACACCCTCATTAAACTCTAAAGTGTATGACGACGAAACTCACTGTCTAACGTCTAGTTTGGGACGTAATGTGTTGCTAGACTGACGTGATCCATCTCTTAAGACGAATCTCCCTGTCTAATAACAAGTTTTTAGTAACGGATGAAGATATCCCGGTCCAAGGTCGACTTGTCCGTGCGATCGTTCGGGTTCCGTCCGGACCCGGACCCGGACTTTGTCCCGAAGTTCGGACGGACCAGCAGAACCCGAACTTCCAGAGGTTCGCTCAACTCTAGCTAGAACCTCTCCCTTTAGAACTAGGAGATGATTTTTGAACAACAATGTGTTACTTACAGCAACAGCTGGAAGCTCTCCCTTTACAACTAGGAGATGATTTTTGAACAATAATATGTCACTTATAGCAACAGCTGGAACCTGGCCCTATAGAAGTAGGCAATGATTTTTGAACAATAATCTGTCCCTCTAAGCAGAATTCTCTACCTAGTGCAGTCAGATCGTTGTGTAATGCAGGGTTTGATCTGCAATCTGTCACTCAAAGCAGCAGTATGTGAAATCTCAAATTACTCCCACAATCTGATCTTTGTGTACGATCCCACAATCTGATCGTTGTGTACGATCCCACAATCTGATCATTGTGTATGGTCGTAACGATCGTTGTGTTAGGCAGGGTTTGATTTGCAATCTGTCACTCAAAGCAGCAGTATGTGAAATCTCAAATTACTCCCACAATCTGATCGTTGTGTTCGATCGTAGCGATCGTTGTGTTATGCAGAGTTTGATCTGCAATCTGTCACTCAAAGTAGCAGTATGTGAAATCTCAAATTTCTGCAATCTGTCCCTCAGAGCAACAGTAGTAGTAATCTCAGGATGCAGGATCAGATGTTAAAATGTCTGCAATCTGTCCCTCACAAAAACGCTGGAAGCTTCCTCTCCCTATACTATTCAGAGTCTCAGAGAGCATGTGACTGCAGCATCAAGTGACTCCAGCTTATATAGAGGCTGGGTCACATGATCACATGGCTGTGATGGTTTCTAAGGGCAAACCAGTAAAACGCTTGTTGATTGGCTGCCCTGCAGCTATTCAACATGCGTGATCAACTACCAGAACCCAGAACCCGAACTCAAACTTTTTTTGAAATGTCCATGTTCGGGTCCGGGTCCCGGACACCCCAAAGTTCGGTACGGACCCGAACGTTACAGTCCGGGTTCGCTCAACACTATTCATTATCTAACTTTACTATCTTTATTCCTTGTTGACAGTTTTAAATTGTTGGTCAATCCCTGCTTTGATCCCATCTGGGGTAAGTGGGTTCTGACTAACAAGAAATATATCAATATCTGTTATTTTTCCCCTCTGTTCTATTTTGTTTTAACAATATTTGTTGGATAACTACTATAACCAATTATTTAAAGTGATGTCTAATATCGCTGATTATTTGTAATGATACTCTTCATCAATAAATAAAAATGTCTTCCACATAACCAATTCCTTACCACATTTATAAAGGTAATACCGAAGCCTGGTAAAGACCCTACTTCCCCTGATAATTATCGACCGATTGCACTTTTAAATTCGGACTACAAAACATTCACAAAAATTTTGGCCAACAGATTGCCGTTAATATTGCCCACTCTTATACATAAGGATCTAGTGGGATTTGTTCCCGCTAGGCACGCGGGCGACAATACAAGAAGGAATATTGACATTATTGACCTCTTGACCAAGACAAAACACCCTGCCATTTTCCTGAGTCTAGACCAGGGGTAGGCAACCAGTAGCCATCCAGCTGTTGTGGAACTACATTCCCCATGAGGCATTGCAAGGCTGGCAGTTACAATTACTCCCAGAGGCATGATGGGACGTGTAGTTCTGCAACAGCTGGAGGGCCCCAGGTTGCCTACCCCTGGTCTAGACGCCCAAAAGGCTTTTGACCACCTGAGTTGGCCCTTTATGTTTGTGGTCTTGCAACAATATGGATTTTCAGGCTCCTTCATTCGGGCACTGCGGTCCCTATATTCAAGACCCACTTCTCTAGTAGTTATCTTCATATCTGTCACAGTCGTTCTCCCTGAGCAATGGTACCAGACAGGGTTGTCCCCTGTCATCTCTTCTTTTCATTCTCAGCCTGGAGCCTCTTGCTATAGCCATAAGGGACCAGATGGACATTCGGGGAGTGCGGCTGTGACAGCGGGAGTATAAATTATCCCTATTCGCAGATATTTTACTAACCCTTACTCATCCCCACACATCCCTTCCCTCTTTACATAGACTTTTGGCATCCTTCAGCTCAATTTCTGGATTTAAGATTAACTCTTCTAAAACTGAAGCCTTACCCATTAATATACCACCGAGCCAATTGGTCTCCCTACAGACGACATTTAACTACCACTGGTACATGCACTCACTTAAATACTTAGGTATTCACCTCACCCCTTTGTACTCTGTGTTATATCAAGCAAATTTCCCTCCCTTGTTTTCTGAAATTGACCGTTTACTGAAACAATGGTCCTCCCTTCCGATCTCCCTCCTTGGAAGAATCAATGTCCTTAAAATGTCAGTCCTTCCCAAATTGCTGTATCTATTTGAATCCCTCCCTATCTCTATCCCACTGACGAGACTGAAATGACTTCAAAGGAAAAGTCTACATTTCGTATGGAATAATGCTTCCCATTGTATTGCAGGCTCAGTAGTTATGGCCCAGTCTAGGCTGGAGATGTAACAGGGGCGTAGGCACTCACCTGCACATTTTCTGGGACTGCCCATATATACAGCCATTCTGGATGCAGATACAGGATATGTTACAAACACTCTTTGACGTCCCGGTTCCACTAAACCCCTTATACTAGCTACTAGGACTCCCAATCCAAGGTATTTCGAAAACCCAGAAAAGGCCAGCATCCTATGTTCTGTTGGCAGCGAAATGGGTTATCCCTAGATGCTGGCTCTTGACCCCCCCTGACTTTTGCACATGTCCTCACCACTATGGCAGACATAAGAAAGATGGAGCATTTGACTGCAATAGTGGATGACTCTATGCCACGTTTCTCCAAGGTCTGGGAGGTCTGGGATGCCTCTCAATACTCCTCAGAGCAACCCCACACTCTACATTAGGAACATAGCACCTAGGGGAAACGTCATTTACTGACCTGCTCTAAGTTTTATATGATGCCTGGTGCAGAACCTTGTTCTTTACTCTTCAATTGTACTGATCTTGATGTCCCTAATGTCATTATTTTTCACAAAATTTCTCACATATAGTCAGACTGTTCTCATGGTTATTCTTTTTGTTTCGTGTTCACTTTTTGGGTACATTGAATTTACAGAAACAGAATCGGACTCTAACTAATTTAATTTAATTTAATGTACCAGGCAGGGGCGTCGCTAAGGGATGGCTATCAGGGCTTCAACCCCGAATGTCACGCCCTTAGCCCGGAGCCTCATGAGGGGCCCCTAATGGCGGTGTCAAGTCGCCCGCCCGGTGGGCAGGCGACTTGACAGAGCCGCAAACGGGTGGCTCTACTGAGCCGCTGAGCTGTCTGGATTAGAAGGGTGTCGAGAGAGTGGGGCGGGGGAGCAGAGATGACATCATCTCCATCTTCCTGCCCGCATCACTGCTCTTCCGCCACTGCCCACTGTGGAGGAGAGTGGAGGATCCTCTCTCTCCACAGCCGAGCCCTGTGAGTGCCAGACCAGAGGGGGAAGGGGGCTGTCAGAGCCGCCGACTAAGTAAAGGCCAAATCCTGAGTGCTGTCAATGAATAGGAAATGGAATGGCATGAAAGGAATGCTGATTGGCCAGCGGGGGATCAGGACATGCTGGTACATGTAGCCGCAGATTACCCTCCTCCTAATCACAGGACAATCCCAGCTCTGCCTTCCTGGGGGTGGAAGAGTTAACCCCAGCCTGGAGTGGTCGCATGGCCCAGTGACATGCTTGTGTGGGTGGGGTTACAGTCCTCCTTTATCTCTAAGCAGCTCCTGGAAAAAAAATCTCCAGCGGGAGGATCGGAGTTCTGCTGAGTGTCTATCCCCGGGGTATGTATGTGTGTGTGTGCCCCTATTGGCCTGCAATCATCCACACACTGCTCTCTACTGCGCCTTGTGCTGGGAGATCCCCACCGACCTGTCACTCATCACACCCTCCTGTCCTACAACAGGGACATCCAATGATGGGACATAGAGAAGACTGACATGCAGTGGCGGGGGGGCTATGTACTGGCTGCATTCTGTGGATATGGACACTCCACTGGGGACACCTGTGATGGAAGGAGGGACTCCACTGGGGGACACCTGTGATGGAAGGAGGGACTCCGCTGGGGGACACCTGTGATGGAAGGAGGGACCCCGCTGGGGACACCTGTGATGGAAGGAGGGACTCCGCTGGGGGACACCTGTGATGGAAGGAGGGACTCCACTGGGGGACACCTGTGATGGAAGGAGGGACTCCGCTAAGGGACACCTGTGATGGAAGGAGGGACCCCGCTGGGGACACCTGTGATGGAAGGAGGGACTCCGCTGGGGGACACCTGTGATGGAAGGAGGGACTCCACTGGGGGACACCTGTGATGGAAGGAGGGACTCCGCTGGGGACACCTGTGATGGAAAGAGGGACTTTGGTAAGGGGCACCTGTGATGGAAAGAGGGACTCCGCTAAGGGACACCTGTGATGTAAGGAGGGATTCCGCTGGGGACACCTGTGATGGAAGGAGGGACTCCGCTAAGGGACACTTGTGATGGAAGGAGGGACTCCACTGGGGGACACCTGTGATGGAAGGAGGGACTCCGCTGGGGGACACCTGTGATGGAAGGAGGGACTCCGCTAAGGGACACCTGTGATGGAAGGAGAGACTCCACTAAGGGACACCTGTGATGGAAGGAGGGACTCCACTGGGGGACACCTGTGATGGAAGGAGGGACTCCACTGGGAACACCTGTGATGGAAGGAGGGACTCTGCTGGGGACACCTGTGATGGAAGGAAGGACTCCGTTGGAGGACACCTGTGATGGAAGGAGGGACTCTGCTGGGGGACACCTGTGATGGAAGGAGGGACTCCACTGGGGGACACCTGTGATGGAAGGAGGGACTCCGCTAAGGGACACCTGTGATGGAAGGAGGGACTCCGCTGAGGGACACCTGTGATGGAAGGATGGACTCCACTGGGGGACACCTGTGATGGAAGGAGAGACTCCGCTGGGGGACACCTGTGATGGAAGGAGGGACTCCACTGGGGGACACCTCTGATGGAAGGAGGGACTCCGCTGGGGACACCTGTGATGGAAAGAGAGACTTTGGTAAGGGGCACCTGTGATGGAAGGAGGGACTCCGCTAAGGGACACCTGTGATGTAAGGAGGGATTCTGCTGGGGACACCTGTGATGGAAGGAGGGACTCTGCTAAGGGACACTTGTGATGGAAGGAGGGACTCTGCTACGGGACACCTGTGACGGAAGGAGGGACTCCGCTGGGGACACCTGATGGCATCTAGTAGCAGGCAATGTGGCAAGTGACACACTTGGGGCTCCCACTGAGTCTGCATTATGTGAGTTGAACTCTTTCATTTTATATTACAATGTGGTACCTTACCAGGTTATATAAAGTAAATTATGGTTTAGGGTGTCTCGTCCATGAACAATTTGCAGAGAAAGGGTAGGGACTCCCCAGCCTGTACCCGAAATGAGGACAGAATTTTGGACTATCGTGACACCATGGGATAATTAATATATGTAACAAAGGAAGTTAAAATACATCAAGATTTTTATTTCTGTATAAAAAAATAAACTATAGACAATAGACAAAATACACCAGTCAAACATGTGTGGTCCTTGGGTGTTAACTGTGCCCATGAAACCTGCACCAAAATATTTCTTCCAGATGAAATAAACACTCACAAAGCTAGGCAGCCTAGACAGTCTTGCAGAGATTCAAGATGCAGAAAGCACTTAATCAGTGACATTGGCATCAGTGGCTTGATAGCTGTTGCTAATCCAGAACTGATTAATTTTGATAATTGTCAGCCGGGTCCACGGAGTCTGTGGACAGATGCGCTCTCTTTTCTGGCACAAAACCTGTGGCAGCATTGAATATCCATTCAGAAAGCACACTGGATGCAGGGCAGCCCAGCAGCTCAATTGCATACTCCGCAAGTTCTGGCCAGTGGTCTATTCTCATGTAACCCAGTGGATCTTCAACTGGAAAGCTCTCCATGTCTGTTTTTGCCACTAGATAATCTCCCACCAATCGATGCAGATGCTGCCGATGGGATGTAGAAATAAAAAATGGTTTTGGATTGGTGCCGCGCTGATGGTCTAATGTGGTTTGTATGGTGGGTGGAACTGCAGCCCCTACTTTTTCTTCCCAGTGGGAAAAAATTTAAAATAGAAAGCAGGAGTAGGTATGGCGCTGTTCCTTGTGGGTTAATAGGAAAAAATGCTTGTGTATAAATAAAGGTGATGTAGTGAATAAATATTGTGTACACCTTATATACAATATTCAACATACAATATAAAATATAAATCAATGTGAACGCAGTCCCTAAAGTGCAAGAGTCCAAAAAACAAAGAGTTCAAAACCTTAATTTCTTTAGAGGTATATGGGGAAAAAAGTGACTTGTGCTCTTCCTTGATTGCTTCAGTTTGCGGTGTCAGGCAATCCTTGGAAATCAATGGGTGCTCCTGGTGCTTGAGTGTTTTAAATAAATAAATGGATGTATGCTTACCAGAAAAACTCACCTCTCTGCGGGGTACAGCGTATCCACAGTCCTATGCCACTGTGCAGCGAGTCCACCCGGACCTTGTAGTCCTCCTTGGTAGTCTCCTTCCTGCGGTCACATATGCGTATAAAAGATAAAAAGAATCTCCATAGAGTAGTAACGTTTGAAAAAAAGCCTTATTTGGATTTAATATCGTCAACACAGTGCTTAAAACATGTAAAAATACACTAAAATCAACTTAAAAATGTTTAAAAAAGGTTTTGTAGAGAGCCGTTTGCATCAAGTAGTGATCTCGGCTCAGTGTCTCAGAAGTGTTTTGTTTTTTGGACTCTTGCACTTTAGGGACTGCGTTCACATTGATTTATATTTTATATTGTATGTTGAATATTGTATATAAGGTGTACACAATATTTTTTCACTACATCACCTTTATTTATACACAAGCACTGACAGCCCTGGGCGCAGAGGACTAAAAAATATTTAAAATGCATCCCTGAGGTGGCCCCCTTCTCCACCGCTCATCTCTTGACCAACAGAAGTCTCAAAACGATGTTTTCCACCAGACTGTATCCTACCAGAGTCGGGAAAGGATTTACATAAACTCCTCTTTAAGGTTTCCTCAAGAGAATTCATCTTCTGCTCCCTCTGTGGGGACGGGATGAGTTCTGAGACTTTCCCCTTGTAACAGAGGCCAAGAAGGGTTGCCAAACAATAGTGATCCTTCTCCTTTATGCCACGTATTCTCATGTTCTTTTGCAGGCTTTGAAGAATGAGGGAGCCCATGCACTGAAAGTTTGCTGAGGAATGAGAAGCAGACTCCTCAGGGTAACTGAGGATTACAATATCTGGAACTCTGGAACTGCCTCCTCGCAGCCATGTACTACTCCCAAGGCTTCTGTGGATGGAAAATCATATGTTAATGACTGATGTATGTCTGTTTTAATGGCTCCAAAACTGCCAGAATCCTCTTCCTCCCTCTCCTCTTGTGTGTTCTGTGGCACGGAAAGGATGGTGTCTGCATAAAGCGGGCCTTGAGAGAAAAGGAAGTCCTCCTCTTCCTCCCACTGCTCTGCTTCGAGTGCCCTGTCCAAAATGCATGCAGAGTCTGCTCCAGCAGGAACACATCAGGGATTGTTTCACTGATTCATGTATTTTCATGGCTCACCATCCTTGTCGCCTCTTCATGGTGACAGTACAGTGCATGCATCCTTAATCAGCAGCCATTGACATGGGGAAAAAAAGCCAAGCCGGCCTGAGCATGTTGTTGTGCCGTACTCACACAGGTACTCGTTGGCGGTCCTCTGCTGCATGTGCAGCCGCTGTAGCATTGCCAAAGTCAAGTTTCACCTGGTGGGCATGTCACAAATCAGGCAGTTTACAGGCAGGTGGAATTCCCACTGAATTTCAGCCAACTGAGCACTGACTGTGTACCTGAAATGGCTATAGACTCCTCTGGCCTGCTTTAGCAGTTCTTCAAACCCTGGGTACCTATTTAAGAAATGCTGCACCACCAAATTGAGGATATGTGCCAGGAAGGGCACATGTGTCAATTTTGCCTGTCTAAGTGCAGACAGATGGTTTGTGCAATTATCGCACACCACCATTCCTGGCTCCATCCCGTGTGGTGTGAACCACCTCTGGACCTGCCCCTGTATAGCTACAAGAATCTCTAATTCAGTGTGGCTCCTGTCCCCTAGACAGACCAGCTGAAGCAATGCATGGCACCTTTTCTGGCTAATTCATTGAATAGCCCCTTGAACGCTTAGGGGGTACTTGTGGTTCATAGGACAATTCAGCAGAGTAAGGCATGGAGGAGGAGAAAGAGGAGGAGGGGTGGAGCTGACAAATCTTACATCATCACCCCTAGCTGTATGGAGATGTGGCAGCACAACAAACTGCAGCGCTGAGCCCTGTCCTGCATCCTTCTGAGTCACCAGTGCGCTATGAACAAAATATATCACCCCTGATCATGCTTCCTGGACCATGTGTCAGCTGACTGCCTTGCCTAACAATGCCAAAACATTGCTTTCAATGTGATGGTAGAGATCTGGAATGACCGTACATGAAAATAAATAGTGACTGGAAACCTGCCATTGTGGTACAGTACGTTCTGCAGATTCACAGAAGGGGCAGAATCCACCAAACGGAAAGGCAGAAGTTGTAAAGCCAGCAGCTTTGACAAACTTGAATTTAGAACCTAGGCATGTGGGTGGAAGTGACTGTATTTTTTTTCGCTGCAGCAGATGAGGCAGAGAAATTTACCTGCTATAGTCTACAGCTGAGGGTGTGCTACTAGCAGAAAATGCTGCAAGCACCTGGGACACTCTGCACTATACTATCACCCCTGTCAGTGGAGACTGTTAAGAGGGCATGAGGTATAGCAGGGGTAGACTGGAAAGGTAATGAGTAAGGAGGAGCAGAATTGCATCCCTTTTGTGTGGCTTTAACCACTTCCGGACCGCCGTACGTCGTTTGACGGCGGTAGTTTGAAGTGGAATACCGTTGTTATGGTAGCAGATAGCTACCATAAACCCGGTATCTTTTTTTTCTGCAGGCGATTCTGCGTAAGATAAAAGTGATCTTAGTGGCGGATTCGCCGCGAGATCACTTTTATCAGCGGCGGGAGAGGTGCCCCCCCTCCCGCCACTTTCCGGTCATCTCCGCTGCTTACCGGACCCGCCGGCAGCGGCGGAGATGATCGCGTCCTTTCCCTCTGGTGTCCGTGTGCCGAGTGAGCGGCTGAAGCCGCTCACCCGGCTCCATAACAAGGCTGGGCGGAAGCTACGTCACAAGTAGCTTCCGCCCAATGCTCTTAAAGGGGACATTTTTTTTTTCCCCTGCCACTTTTTTCAAAATTTTTTTTTTTTTTTTAATGCATTTTAGTCTAAAAATGAGATCTGAGGTCTTTTTGACCCCAGATCTCATATTTTGGAGGTCCTGGCATGCTTTTTTCTATTACAAGGAATGTTTACATTTCTTGTAATAGGAAAAAAAGTGATCAAAAATTAATTTTTTTTTAAAAAGTTGTAAAAATAAAAATTAAAAAGTAAAATACATAATTAAAAAAAAAAAAAAAAAATTAAAGCGCACCGTCCTTGCGAGCTCGCGCGCAGAAGCGAACGCATACGTAAGTCCCGCCCACATATGAAAATGGTGTGCAAACCACACATGTGAGGTATCACCGCGATCGTTAGAGCGAGAGCAATAATTCTAGCCCTAGACCTCCTCTGTAACGCAAAAATGCTAACCTGTAGAATTTTTTAAACGTCGCCAATGGAGATTTTTATGTTGCAAAGTTTGTCGCCATTCCGCGAGCGGACGCAATTTTGAAGCATGACATGTTGGGTATCATTTTACTCGGCGCAACATTATCTTTCACAATATGAAAAAAAATTGACCTAACTTTACTGTTGTCTTATTTTTTAACTCAAAAAACTGAATTTTTAAAAAAAAAAATCGCGCTTTTAAGACCGCTGCGCAAATACGGTGTGACATAAAGTTTTGCAATGGCCGCCATTTTATTCTCTAGGGTCTTAGAAAAAAAAATATATAATGTTTGGGGGTTCTAAGTAATTTTATAGCAAAAAAAACAGTTTTTAGCTGATAACCTCCAAACTCCAAAAAGAGGCTTGGTCTTAAAGTGGTTAAGTGCTTTTGCCAACAGGCTGAGTCGTGGGAGGTTAAATGCCTTAACAAGCATATCCAAATGGCTGGATTTTTGCCACGCTTGAGGCAACGTTTGCAAATTGCAACAGTGTGATCGGCTGCACATGTGCTAAAAAAGGCCCAAACAGCTGAGCTGTGGGAAGTGAGCCAGGAGATAACAGCTCCACAATCTGATGTAACATGATGGCTGCTCTCTACTCTTCCATTATGACTGCTGCTTTGGGGTTTTGCCTCAACCTCACTTTACTCCTCTGCTCTATCCAGCACCCAAGTCACATCAGGGACATCATCATCATCATCTCCATCCTCATTATTACTGGAGACAACTTGGCAATACACTGCGCCTGGGGGAACATGACTGCCAATTTGTTGTTTACCAGTGCTCTCCCCTCTCTGTGGGCTCATCTTCCTACCTTTCTCAACCTCAGAACCAACATCAAGTAATGCCTGTGCATCGTCAAGAAGCAAGTGGCTGACGTTGTGTTCAAATAACTCAGCTGACTCCTCCATGCCTGATGCTGGGGCTATGGCAGAAGTAGCTGTGGACAAGGAGGCAGAATAAGCCACTCTGGCAGCTGCAGTGGACTGTGCACTAGTCTCTGCTTGAGTGACAGAGGAAGAGGAGGATGAGGATGGTTTAGTAAGCCAATCCACCACCTCCTCTGCATGCTGTGGCTGGATAGCACAAGCAACATCACTAAACAGAGAAAATGATGCCCTGCCTGAGGAAGAACCACATCCACTTTTGCCTGTGGACACATATGCCTCTGGTCCCCTCACAGTGCCACAGGAATGTCTGCCTCTCCTTGGTGGACTCCCAGCATGCACTAATGAACTCTACTTTACTATGTTAAATGTGCACTAATGCACTGAAATATACCATGTTAAAAGGGCACTAGTGCACGAAAATATACTGCGTTAAATGTGCAGTAGTGCACCGAAATATACTGTGCTAAACGTGAACTAACGCACTGAAATGTAGTCTGTTAAACGTGCAGTAACACACTGAATTGTATTGTTTTAAACATGCACTAACACACTGAAATATACAGCATTAAACACGCACTAACGCACTGAAATATACTGCGTTAACCGTGCACTTACACACTGAAATATACTGTGTTAAACATGAACAAATGCACTGAAATATACTGCATTACACATGCACTAATGCACTAAAATATGCTGCGTTAAATGTGCAGTAATGCCCTGAAATATACTGCATTAAATATGCACTAACGCACTGAAATATACTGCACTAAATGTGCACTAACACACTGAAATATACTGCATTAAACATGCAGTAACGTACTGAAATATACTGTTTTAAACATGCACTAATGCACAGAAATATACATCATTAAACGTGCAGTAATGCACTGAAATATACTGCAGGAAACCTGCCCTGACAAAATAAACACTAGAAATGAATGGTCACACTGCACTCACACTGCTCTATCACTAGATTCACACTAAAGTAAACAGTAGACTCACACTGCACTAGATTCACAATAAACTGATATCCTACACTAACAATAGAATCATAATAGCACACTATAGCACTCTAACTCACTAGTAGCACTGAACAGAGCCCTGTTCTACAGAGTGGGGCATTTATATGGATACACCTTAATAAAATGGGAATGGTTGGTGATATTAACTTCCTGTTTGTGGCACATTAGTATATGTGAGGGGGGAAACTTTTCAAGATGGGTGGTGACCATGGCGGCCATTTTGAAGTCGGCCATTTTGAATCCAACTTTTGTTTTTTCAATAGGAAGAGGGTCATGTGATACATCAAACTTTTTGGGAATTTCACAAGAAAAACAATGGTGTGCTTGGTTTTAACGTAACTTTATTCTTTCATGAGTTATTTACAAGTTTCTGACCACTTATAAAATGTGTCCAATGTGCTGCCCATTGTGTTGGATTGTCAATGCAACCCTCTTCTCCCACTCTTCACACACTGATAGGAACACCGCAGGAGAAATGCTAGCACAGGCTTCCAGTATCCGTAGTTTCAGGTGCTGCACATCTCGTATCTTCACAGCATATGTTTTTTTATGGTTTTTATG
This sequence comes from Glandirana rugosa, assembly GCA_018402905.1. Taxonomy (NCBI): domain Eukaryota; kingdom Metazoa; phylum Chordata; class Amphibia; order Anura; family Ranidae; genus Glandirana; species Glandirana rugosa. The sequence continues at coordinate 17,620 of BLSH010136317.1, forward strand.
GTCAGTAAAAACCAATATCAGGTGAGCTGCTCCTTCCAGGAGGTACCGCCATTCCTCCAAAGCCGACTTGATGGCCAGCAATTCCCTATCACCGACATCATAGTTCCAGCAAGATGGTACACCACCACATTATGGGTGTCAGGTCCGAGCATTCCTAGATGAACAGTTTCCTGGAAAGTGGATTGGTCGTCTTGGGCCAGTTGAATGGCCCCCAAGGTCATCTGACTCCCTTAGACTTTTATCTTTGGGGTCATCTGAAGGCAATTGTCTATGCTGTGAAGATACGAGATGTGCAGCACCTGAAACTACGGATACTGGAAGCCTGTGCTAGCATTTCTCCTGCGCTGTTGCTATCAGAGCTATAAGAGCAGTGAGCCATGATTGGGCACACTTTCTCCAATCATGGCTCTGACAGTGCTCTGTGCCCTGGTTAGGCAAAGCTTTCATTGCTTCAGCCAATCAAGGATGCCAATGCACTGTGCGGTGGCGCAGTACATTATGGTCGTTCAGTGGGCCGAAAACAAAAGACAATTTCGGTGTTCATCAAAACAGCCAATGTTTGGCCCAAAGTCATGCTCGGGCGGAACCGTTTTCCCAACTCATGCTTGGGCCAAACCGTTCGCCCAGCTCATGCTTGGGCCGAACTGTTTGCTCAGCTCTAATGCAGAGATAATAAAGTTATATATAACAAGATTTAAAAAACAATACTTCAGGCTAGTGTCCAAGCCTAATTGGACTCATTGGTGAGACAAAAAATACTATTATATAGAATCAGCTTATTTGCCAATAAGTTGTTTCTTTTTTTTTTTTTTTTTTCTTCAGTAAACCACCCAACCCTCATGGATACTAGCCGGGAAGCAAATGGGCATCTACCCCCTAACAAAAAAGTTTTGTAGGTATGCAAGCCTTTTGCTATATTAATACCAAGATTGGGATTAGTGCATAAAGGAGCGGGCCCCAAAAAATGAAGTCACCATCTGGAAATACCAGTTGGCTATTCAGCACCTCTAAATTCCATAAGATAATATAAATAGGGTTACAGTATATGTAATTTAGCAGAGAACGGTGTATTGGTATAACACAACCTTGCCATGGAACATTGGATTTTCCTCTTATTATTAGCTGATATAAGTTTGACAGAGAGATTTAAAACTGCAGCAAACAAACAGTAATAATTATCAACTTGGTATTAAATATGGCAACACAAAACAAAGATATTTGTTTGCCCAGGCCATTACTTTTCATGATTTATTTATGTATAGGTGCTAAGTCTCAATGTATGTAACTTTTACTCTATGGGGTCCTGCACGTATTATGTTAAACTGTTTATATGCAATGTCTTTGTATTCCATAGTACAATGCATGTGTACTTAAATATTTAGAAGTTGCTGTTCAATATTTAAAATGCTGAAGACACTATGAGAAAGTCATATCATACCCACTGGGGTTGCAATGCAGGGAAAGAAACAAGTTTTAATAGACTTCACACATAAAAAAACACACTTAAGTCACAGTTCAACCTAGAGCCAAGGGGCACAATATGTTTCTAAGGTCAAAACACACATCTTGAAGGAGCAAGTGAACTGGAACAGTGCTTTGGTGTTATTAATCTAAAATTGTATTTCTGGAACATTGCCGCTTAGTAGTGGTACTAATTCTACCCCTTTTTGGCATAGTCAATTCAAGGCTTAGTATGTCTGTTTTTCATTAAAACAATTTAATTAATGATTAGAGATTACATATACATTCTAATAATTATACTTGTGTGTAACCACTGAATAGTTTTATTTTGAACTGTATATGAGTAAACAAAATAATTCACTCTAGTTTAAGTATATATTAACCCATCACTAAAATCTCACAAAAGATTTAATATGTTAAAGCAATATCAAAAGTTGTTTTCAAAATTTTTAACTCTGAAGATTTTTTATTAACCCCTTCAGATTTGCGCTATAGCCGAAAGACGGCTCCAGCGTAGATCTGAATTTCCGGGTGGACGTCCATGGATGTCCCACCCTTGTGCGCGCTCCTGGCGCACATTCACAAGCGGTGGTGCGCGCGCTCAGCTGACGTACGCTGCGTTGGCGTGCCCGTGGGCTGGGCAGACTTGATGTCTGCTCATGACGCACGATCTCCTGTCAGAGCTGCAGAATGGGGAACCACCGATGTAAACATGACGGTTCTCCATTCTGTGAAGGGGGACATGACAGATCTACTGCTTCCTGTCACTGGGATCAGTCAGATCTGTTATGTCCCGGCCAGCCCATCCCCCACACAGTTAGAACACATGCGGGGAACACAGTTGACCCCTTCACTGCCCCCTGCATGTTAACCCCTTCACTACCAATGACATTTATACAGTATTCAGTGGACACTTAAATTTCTGATCGCTGTATAAATGTCATTGGTCCCAAAAAAGTGTCAAAAATGTCCGACATGTCCCCCCTAATACCGAGGTCCCGATAAAAATCACAGAACGCTGCCATTACTAGTAAAAAATAAAAAATAAAAACAACATAAATCAATTCCCATAGTTTGTAGACCTGATAACGTTTGCGCAAACCAATCAATAAACACCAATTGCATTTTTTTTTACCAAAAATATGTAGAAGAATATAAATCTGCCAAACCCAATGTATATTTTTTTTTTGGGATATTTATTATAGCAAAAAGTAAAAAATATTGTTTTTTTTTCAAAATTGTCACTCTTTGTTTATAGCGCAAAAAAAATAAAATACCACCAAAAGAAAGCTCTATTTGTGGGGAAAAAAGGATAAAAATTTTGTTTGGGTACAACGTCGCACGACTGCGCAATTGTCATTCAAAATGCGTCAGTGCTGAAAGCCTAGAATTGGTCTGGGCAAGAGGGGGGTTTAAGTGCCCAGTAAGCAAGTGGTTAAAATAACACATGCCATGGCCATACTGTTACATAGTCATCTGTCAGAGACTACTAGAGGCAATATCATCACATATTACATAGACATAGTTTGCTAATGTCATCTTTAGAAAACCACACTGTTCAATACAAGTCAGCCACTGCTGGAATGCATGCATATAGACAGTAAATGGTTGCAGGAGTTGCAATGACAATACAGTGAAAACATGTATTTTACTGAAGAAAATGCAATTGTTTATAATGCACAGGGGTTAAGCAAACTAAAGGCCATGAGATTGTACACCCTATTAACACCCATCATGCCATAAGAGCATACCTAAAATATGAAATAAACACACAACAAGGATTGTGGAAAATAGCATGTCAAAAAGGTGCCCCAGAGCAATAGCAATGTGTGTATGGTATTCATAAAAATGAGTAGTAGAATACAATGGTTTACCTTAAGTGTCACCCTGCTCATCACACGAGGCCCCACAGCAATCCAAAAACCCTAATCTTACCTCATGTTCAAAGGAGAATAAATAGAGCCAGTAATTCAGTAATTTTGGGGCACCTTTTTGACCTACTATGGGTCTGCCCCAGTGTATGGGTAGAACCTAGTGGCTAATTTCTTTGTATGCTTTACAGACCCATGTTATGTGCCCACTTTTGCAGGTTTGGGATTCCTGTATTGGTCCTTGACCGGATTTTCTACCGGGGGACTTTGGTGGGTTCTTTGGCACCCGCTCCAGCCACTTACTACCTTTTGACCATAGATGGGTAAGTGTGATCCATGATACCTTTCCCATACTTTGTGTCCTTACTGTTGTTTTAGTTTATTTATATATGTGGTATACCTACCTCCCCTTTTTTCTTATTATTTTTTCTTTTTGTAGTGGAAATCTATATGCCATCTACAGGTGTTCATTCCTGCTCCACCTAGACCCTAGATTGACCCCACTTATGAACCTTTTATCAGCATTGGCGGTAGGTAATCACCAGGGATAGAAATGTGCTATATATCTCTATTTTTCCCCGAAGACCATTGTCATTCTTATATACTATATATATTTTCCATACTAGATACCCTATGGATAACTGTCCAATATCTACCGGACTGCTAGATAATCGGTATGTCTTTGTCCTTGTCTGACACCCTATTCATTACTACTCTAAATAAACCATCAAGTCCACATTTTTTTACCAATACTCTCCTTTTCTCTGTTCCTTTTCCTTTTATTTTGAAATTCAGGAAGATTTTTATCCCCCTGTTATTTTAAGGGGCTACTTGTTACGCAATAACACTCATATGCTATTGGACAATACACCCAGACTTCATGTGATTCGGCATTAATCTCTCTTGTCTCACTCTGACATTGAACTGAGGCAGAATTGACTGATTGATATCCATACGTCTTCCCAATTGATACCTTGTATATATGGTTAGTATGGACCTACTAAATTTGTTATAAATCTGCTGACTATTAGCCATAAAAGAGAAGTGAAAACCCGCGCCCCCTAATGTGAACAAAATGATACAACCAGCAGCACGCAAAACAAACTGATCAATTTGTGCAAATAGGGAGAAAAACAAAAATGCAGCGCTAGTGAGAAAGTCGTATAGTAAGTGACATAAAATAAAATTGTGTCAACCCAAATTCAGTGTTTCTATTCTTGGCATATAAAAGTCCAAATAAATAGTCAATCAAAAGTAAATAACAGGGACACAAAGGTCCCACTACAAATAAATAATAAAAGTCCAACGAGGATAGGTAATGAAGTATAAATCCAATCCAAAATTCTGATAAAGAATCTATGAAATAGCCTGCTTACCAGATACTGGTAAGAAACCAGCAGGGGATCCGTGAATCCAGTTCAGTTCTGAAGGTGATCCAGGTAACCGCAGTGGATGCTCCCCAATCCTCAGAATACCTCTGCAACCTAATAGAATGGTCTTGGGAATATCCTTAGATTGTGTGTTGAACCGCTCAATGGATGAAAAGAGAAGGGAAAACCTCCATAGTGTAATACCATTTGAACAATTTTATTTAACCACTTGCTGACCGCCAACCGCAGGATGACGGCGACAGAGTGGTTCAATATCGCAAATCGCCGTCATCTGATGGCGGCTGCGAGATCACGCACTGTGAGCGCGTGCGCGCCGCCGGAGGCGAGGCCGCATGCTCACTGTGTTCGGGCAGGGCCAGGGAGCGGGTGCGGCGGCTTCGATTGCCACCGGCTACCCGCGATGCCCCCCCCCCGGAGTGAAAGAACAGAGGTCCGTGTAAGTAAACACAGACCTCCGTTCTGTGAAGAGGGAAGGGCTGTGATCACAGCCTTCCTCTACACGGAAGCTGTGATCGCTTCCCTTCCCCTACTAGGACAGTCCCTCCACAGTTAGAACACGCCCAGGGAACATAGTTAACCCTTAGAGCGCCCCCTGCAGGTTAACCCCTTCACTGCCAATGGCATTTACACAGTAATCAGTGCATTTTTATAGCACTGATCGCTGTATAAATGCCAATGGTCCCAAAAAAGTGTCAAAATGTTCCGACATGTCCGCTGAAATATCGCAGTACCGCCTTAAATCGCAGATTGCCGCCATTACTAATAAAAAAAAATAAATAAATAAAAACCCCAAAAATGAATTATCCGTAAACGCGGCCACTTTTGAGCAAACCAATCAATAAACGCCGATTGTGATTTTTTTTTATCGCAAATATGAGGAAGAATATAAATCGGCCAAAAACGGTGAAAAAAACTGTTTTTTTTGTATTTTTTTTCGTATTTGTATGTTAGCAAAAAGTAAGAAATTTGGGTTTTTTTGCAAAATTGTCGCTCTTCTTTTGCTTATAGCGGCGATCAGAAACAACGCAACGATGATCAAATACCACCAAAAGAAAGCTCTGTTTGTGGGAAAAAAAGGATGCAAATTTTGTTTGGGTACAACGTCGCACGACCGCGCAATTGTCAGTTAAAGCAACGCAGCGCCGAATCGCAAAAAGGGCTCCGGTCCTAAAGTGGGAAATCCTTCCGGGGCTGAAGTGGTTAAAAAGGTATAAAAACACTTACAAATATAGCAGCAAAATTAGCTCATCTAATAACAGTATCTCCAGTGACATGAGGGGAACCAAACCCAACGTGTTTCGACTAACAAAGTCCCAGAAGACGACTTTATTAGCCATAACATTGTGAATGTATTCTTATAGTTCCCTTTTTTGTATTATATATAGAGGTTTTTATTGTGACCACTTATCCACTGAAGAAGAACTATTGAAATGCGTTGGGCCATCCCGCCACTCAGTGTCGATGCAAGTGGTCTCTCGTTCAATTGTATTTTAAATGTTTTGTATTTCTGCTTTTTTCTTGTTTTTCACTTTGTGATGTATATCCATGTCAGTCTTGGATATTATATACCAATGTTACCCCTTTTGATGACATACCTACTGATGTAGGCCTGGTCATTTTAATCATACAAAATAAACTTTTTTCATTTATTCTGGGTTTGTTTTTTGCTCCTTGAGGAGTTGGTTTCCGCTAAAGTCCCAGTCTTTTAGGGGGGGGGGGGGTCTTGCTTCTTAATTTATTCCTGTTAGGGATATAGTATATAAGAATGACAATGGTCTTCGGGGAAAAACCTTTTTGACAATCTAGACTTAGAATGCAGCACTAACTTAACTACATTAATACCAAACAGAATCGCTGTTAACTAGTGTTGAGCGAACTGTAACGTTTGGGTCCGTACTGAACTTTGAGGTGTCCGGGACCCGGACCCGAACACGGACATTTCAAAAAAAGTTCAGGTTCGGGTTCTGGTAGTTGATCACGCATGTTGAATAGCTGCAGGGCAGCCAATCAACAAGCATTTCACTGGTTTGCCCTTAGAAGCCATCACAGCCATGCCTACTAATGGCATGGCTGTGATTGGCCAGTGCATCATGTGACCCAGCCTCTTTATAAGCTGGAGTCACAGTGCTGCATGTTACATGCTCTTGGGTTAGTGTAGGGAGAGGAAGCTGCCAGCGTTTTTGTGAGGGAGAGATTGCAGACATTTTAACATCTGATCCTGCATCCTGAGATTACTACTGCTGTTGCTCTGAGGGACAGATTGCAGGAATTTGAGATTTCACATACTGCTGCTTTGAGTGACATATTGCAGATTGCAGATCTAACTCTGCATAACACAACGATCGCTACGATCGTGCACAATGATCAGATTGTTGGAGTAATTTGAGATTTCACATACTGCTGCTTTGAGTGACACATTGCAGATCAAACCCTGCCTAACACAACGATTGTTACGATCGTACACAACAATCAGATTGTGGGTTCGTACACAACGATCAGATTGTGGGAGTAATTTGAGATTTCACATACTGCTGCTTTGAGCGATCTGACTGCACTAGGTAGAGGCTTCTGCTTAGAGGGACAGATTACTGTTCAAAAATCATTGTCTACTCCTATAGGGCCAGCTGTTGCTGTAAGTTTATCTTGTAAAGCGCTGCGCAAACTGTTGGCGCTATATAAATCCTGTATAATAATAATAATAATAATAAAGTGACACATTATTGTTCAAAAATCATCTCCTAGTTCTAAAGGGAGAGTTTCCAGCTGTTGCTTAGAGGGACAGAT
>BLSH010136317.1:25226-39014 GCA_018402905.1 Glandirana rugosa
TTAGCCACGTGAGTTACAGAAGGTGAAGACCCCGCCGCGATACACCTACCGGGTGCCTTTCGTGTGGTCCTCTCAGTAGTTTTTCGCATTCTCAGAGAACGTCCTGAACCCCGAGTCTGACGAACCGATTAAATGTTCACCGACTCCACTTTCTGTCTACCGGTACCCCAAGTCCACGGTTGAGGCTCGAAAGTAGTTCCCTGGCCCTCCCTCCGTTACACTTCCTTGACCTCCGTAACAGTCGGTGGGTTAGATGATAGCGGACATGGACAAGACCGGAGTGGTTAGTAACTCCCCGTAAGACCGGATGGTATATGGCCACTTCCAAGACAACCGATGGACTCCTTCCACAAAGGGAACAGGTGTGCCAGCTACATGCACAAGGGAAACACCTTCCTCAGGTAGCCAACAGAACCTTCACCGGTATATGGTAGGCCAGAATGCCCCTCAATGATTGGTGAGGCCAGAACAGGTACAGGCGATAGTAGATTGGGTGGCTGACAATGCCTCCAGTTCCTTCACATTGCCTCCCTCCCGGTCCCTTGATGAAAGCTCGGAGTTGGCACCTGAACCCCATGGCCATCTGTCTTTCACCTCAGCCACTTGTAAATTAGCCAAGCAGTCTGAGCCCCAAGTCCTGCAAGAGACTCTTACGCTTTTTGATGACTCTCCTGGTGTGCTTTCCGTGGGCCATCCACATAGCGCCGCCCCAGAAGTGGAAGACATTGAGTGCACCGATTCCCAACCACTTCTGTTGCAGGATGAGGACATGGAAACACCAGCGCAGCACATTTCTGATGATGATGAAACACAGGTGCCAACTGCTGCAGCTTGCCTCAGTGTGCAGACTGACAAGGTGGGCAGTGGTGAAGGGTGGGTGGAAGATGATGTGGAGGATGATGAGGTCCTAGACCCTACATGGAATGAGGGTCATGCGAGTGACGTGTGGAGTTTGGAGGAAGAGGTGGTGGTCGCAGAGAGGCACAAGCACAGCAAAAGAGGAATCAGGTTGCAAAAGCGGATCGAGCATCCCCTAGACAGTATGCCTGCTACTACCCACCGCACCCAGGGACCTAGCACACCAAAGGCAGCTCAAAGGCGCTCCCCCGCATGGCAGTTCTTCAGACAATGTGCTGACGACAAGACACGAGTGGTTTGCAAGCTGTGCAATGATAGCCGGAGCCGGGGCATAAATGTTCTCAACCTGAGCACAACCCCCATGACGCATCTAAATTCAAGGCACAAGCTGCATTGGAATAATTACCTCAAAATCCAAGAAAGGTCTCGGCCTCCTCCTGCTTCCTCTTCTGCTGCTGCCTCGGCCTCTTCCTCCACCTCGACAGTGACAATCACATCAAAAACCTGATGGCGGTGGCTGTCCCACAGTACGTGGTTCCCAGCCGCCACTACTTTTTCAGGCGAGCCATCCCTTCCCTGCACAAACAAGTCGGGGACAAGATCAAGTGTGCACTGTGCAACGCCATCTGTGGCAAGGTCCACATAACCACTGATACATGGATCAGTAAGCACGGGCAGGGACGCTATATCTCGCTAACTTCACACTGGGCAAATGTAGTGGCGGGTGGGCCTGAGCCGGCTAGCCATTTGGCGCGTGTCTTTCCACCACCGAGGATTGCAGGGCATTTCTCTTTGCCTCCTGTTGCCTCCTCCTCCTACTGCGCTTCCGCCTCCTTGACCACCCACTCATCGGCTTAGCGTAACACCTTCACCACCAACATCAGAACATTCAGGGGGAAACGACAGCAGGCTATTTTAAAACTGATATGTTTTGGGGATAAACCCCACACTGCGCAGGAGCTGTGGACAGGCATTGAACAACAGACCAATGAGTGGTTGTTGCCACTGAGCCTCAAGCCCGGCCTGGTGGTGTGCGACAATGGCCGAAATCTCATAGCGGCTCTGGGCCGAGCCGGTTTGACGCACATCCCTTGCCTGGCGCATGTGCTGAATCTGGTGGTACAGAATTTTCTAAAAAACTCCCCGGATATGTCAGAGCTGCTGCATAAAGTGCGGGCCGTCTGTGCACACTTTTGGTGTTCTCACCCTGCTGCTGCTCGCCTGTCTGCGCTGCAGCGGAACTTCGACCTTCCCGCTCACTGCCTCATATGCGACGTGCCCACAAGGTGGAACTCCACCTTGCACATGCTGGAGAGACTGTGCGAGCAGCAGCAGGCAATAGTGGAGTTTCAGCTGCAGCACGCACAGGTCAGTCGCTCTGCGGAACAGCAACACTTCACCACCAACGAGTGGGCCTCCATGCGAGACCTGTGTACCGTATTGCGCTGTTTTGAGTACTCCACCAACATGGCCAGTGCCGATGACGCTGTTCTCAGCTGCTGAGGGCATTCCCAAATGATACCGGGGGCTCAGCGGAAGCACAAGGTGAAGGTAGAGGAGGAGGAGGTAGAGGCCACCAACGCAGCTGTGCCACCACCAGCACCTCAGAAGGCAGGGTTAGCATGGCTGAAATGTGGCAAAGCTTTGTCAGCAGCCCGCCACAACAAACAGCACAACCAGCCGATAGACAACGTCTTAGCAGGAGGCAGCATTTCAGCAACATGGTGCAAGAGTATGTGGGCACACGCCTACACGTACTGCCTGATGGGTCTGCCCCATTCAACTTCTGGGTCTCCAAATTGGCCACATAGCCTGAGCTTGCCGTTTATGCCTTGGAGGTGCTGGCCTGCCCTGCAGCCAGTGTATTGTCGGATCGTGTGTTTAGCACGGCAGGGGGCGTTATCACAGACAAGCAGAGCCGTTTGTCCACATCCAATGTGGACAAGCTAACCTTTATTAAAATGAATCAGGCATGGATCCCAAAAGACTTGTCTGTACCTTGTGCAGAATAGACATTTAGACCGGCCTCACACTGCCATTAGTATATATTTTTTTTTTAATATGTCTCAATGTTTTGGGGACTACCCCAATTAGAAAAAAAAAAAAAACAGTGTTGGCTACCTCCTCCTCTACCACCGCCACTTCCACCTACTCCACCACGGTCACCGCTTCCTCAGCCACCCACTCCACATCCACCTCCATCCACCTCCTCCATTTTTTTTTTTTTTTTATGTGATTTTAAGTTATTTCCCTATCCACATTTGTTTGCAGGGCACTTGTCCTACTCTTACCCCCATTTTGCTTCCCTTTGCAGCCCTCTAGCCCTTTCCAGGACTTTTTTACAGCCATTTTGTGCCCAGAAATGTGGGTCACCATTGACTTCAATGGGGTTCGGGGTCAAGTTCTGATAAAGTTCGGTGCCTAACCCAAACTTTTTCGTGAAGTTCAGCCGAACCCGCCGAACCCGAACATCCAGGTGTTCTCTCAACTTGGACGACCGATGTTGCCCGATAATTGTACCGTGTGTGCCTTTAGAGTAACCACAATGGTTATCACAACCACCCCCCCCCCCCCCCCCAGGGTTATAGTCGGTTCAGTTATGTCAAAAAAATACCAGGGTTTTATAGAATGTGCTAATCCCATCCAGGGGTGACAATCCCAAACACGTTTCACAGGATATTTTAGTTTTAAAATATGGTAAATATGTATGATTGCATGTGCACTAAGTATGGCTCTAGCATGTGTTTTTGCCAGTGTCCAATCACATGAAGGTATTTTGCATATACTCTATGGTCTATGTGTAGAGGTCCTGTGTGTGTGCTGTACTCCAAAATAAGGACCTTACAGGTATTTCATAATTCTTATTTTTGAACACCGCATGTAGAATGATGTTGGAAAGCTATAGACCTGTTAAAAGTACAGAATGGACATGTCTGTAGAGCAGCTTTAGGGTCAAGTCAGCTGACATTAATGCAGTGGTTCATAAATAATATAGTGATTTGGAAAATTAAAAGTGGCTCTAAATAAGATACACAGTCGACTTTGTGAATGATCAGGCAATCTAAATTCCCCCAACATATTCTTACTCTAACAGAATTGGTAACTTGCGCTTTATTTGTTTTAAGTAAAAAATAAAGTTTTTCATATTCTCTTTGGACCTTTCTATTCACTCACAGCTATGTGTGTTTCTAATCTCACAGCAGTGAATAGCTCCAGGAAGCAATTGAAGATAAACTGAGAAAGTTTAGCTATGCTTGAAATGTACTACATGTCATTGAGTGGATATAACTATGGTTATTTGGAGAAAGATGTGAGGTTAAATATGTACTACATACTCTTTAGATTGTCATTAGCTTAAGGTGTTTGCAAACAAAACTCTAAGCTCCTGTTAAGCAAAGTGATTATCAGTTAAGTGGTCTGTAATGCCTTAACAACAGTTGCTAACTTGTACATGTAAAGTAGTTTAGGGTGTGTATGACATTTAAGATTATTTATGATAATGTAATTCAGTATTTAACCATACCCATCTTCATTCTCCCTGTAGAAGATTTAAAGATGTAGGAAAGACCAATAACTCAGGTGGAGATAGCCACAGCAATAAATAATACAGGTGTGGGGAACAGACCAGGGCTCAATGATTATTCCATCATATATTAAAGGACAATTCAGGAAGAGTTGCTTCCTAATTTGTGTAAGTATTTAAACTCACTGAGTGAGGGACCAACTTTACATAGAGAATCTCTGTTTATCACATATTACCATCTTATTAGGGCAAAGAACCTACAGCATGTTCAAGTTACAGGCCAATATTTCTCCTGAACATGGATACTAAATTATACACAAAAAAACAGCAATTAGGTTGAAGCCCATCATAACTCAATGGATACATACATATCGAGTGGGCTATGTTCCCAGGATGGAGGGAGGGGGTAGGGGAAAGACAAGCCTGCAGGATACTATTGCTTGTTCATAGTGCTGACTGCAATGGGACTGTCAATAGATGCTGAAAAAGTTTTCAATGGACTGGACTAGGGACTCATATTCACCATGATGGGCGAATTAGGTTGGGGTCCTAAAATGAGACAGTGGATAAGTACCCGTGCATGGATAAAGTACGTATTAATGGCAGTCTACCTCAACCTTTAGAAATATTTAATGAGACAAGGCAGGAGTGTCCCCTATCTCCTTTCTTTTGTTTTTTTCCCCTTTCATTGGAACCTCTGTTGGCCTCTATTGGGCAAATGTTAATATAGTAGGAGTGAGAATTGGGATTGTGGAGCTAAAAGTTGCAGCTTATACGGACAAGGTATTGATCTACGTCTCTAATCCTAGAATTACATAATTGACAGTTCTTGCAGAACTTTAGAAGTGTGGGAGATTATCTATTCTTAAAAATCAGATATTCTAAATACTACTGTTAAAAAAAAAAAAACAAGTAGTACATTCTCTATTTCCTTTTGCTTGTATGGCTAAAAAATGTAAGTATTTAGGTGTAAAATTCCCTGCAGCTCTTGACTTACTATACAAGGTAAATTATATCCCATTTTTGAATGCTTTTAAGAAATGACTGAACTCCCTAAGGTCTAGGATTTCACCATGGGTTGGGAAAATAAATATAGTAAAAATGTGCATTCCACCCAAAATATGGTACAACTTAAAAAAAAAAGTCCCAATACATACCGCAAATATTTTTTTATTTTTCTCATGCTGATATTTATAGGGGTAAGCGACCAAGGATGCAGTACTTACTAAAGCAAAAGAAGAAAGAGAAAACTGGGCCAGGAATGCTTATTCTAGAAATGGGTTAAAATAGAAAAAACACAGTAAGGCTCAGTATGAGGCTGGTGTGGATACCAAGCCACTTCCGTGATCTTCATAAGAATAATAACTCACTCACAGTAAATGTATTTAAGATTTGGGACACAATAAATAAACAATTTCAATAGGTGTTTAATTCACAATTATTACTTATTACAGGCACTAATTATTTTGTTCCAAGGAAAGAAGAGGAGATAGCATGTTTGCATTAGACAGAGGAGGGCATATTGAAATTAAAGTGTATGCAAACCCTCGCATTGTAAAATAACCCATTCAGTTTAAAACAGAAATGAAAGGCAAAACATGTTTGTATAAATATAAAAAACATTATGAATACCCCTTTCCCCTTTTTTATAAGTGATCACATTCTCTCTGTTCTCAGCAGCATAAGAGTTGGGGGAGGAGAAGCAGCCGCACATTGAGCTCCCCAGTAAATGTCCGTGTAGCAGGGGCATGTCAGGACAAATCTGATCATTGAAGGAGAGTAGGCAGTTGCCAGCATAGCTAGGGAATTGACCATGGTGCGTTCTCCTGCTTAGTGTGGCCAACTCTTAATAGGAAAGCAGATGGACTGACAGGAACACAAGGAATTTCACATAAAGGAAGCAATACAAAAAGAACTGAATAGTTTTTCACACAAGTACATAGTAGAGGAGGAACATATCAGGAATATGAAATGTTGGGATAACAAACTCTTTTAAAGATATAATGAATGGAATTAAGTATTGTACACTGCAGGAGTTAAATAAAAAATGGGGCGTATGTTGTTAGATTGGTGGAGATATAGGCAGATGAACCAATTCATATTCTCTTTACCCCAGCCACTATGGTCAGCAGAGAAATTGGTTCCTTTAGAGGTATTTATTTACTCCCAGGTTGCCCTAACTGACTGTATTTCCCAGATTTATGGTGAACTTGTTTTAAAAAAGACCTGGATTCCTTCATAAATGTACACAATATAACTGGATACTAACATTTATAGGTAAAGTTGTTCCAGGGAATATCTGATTGCCTCTCATGGGATCAGGAAGGATTTTTTCCCCTGCTGGAGCAAATTGGATCATGCTTTGCTGGATTTTTGCCTCCCTCTGGATCAGCTGTGGGAATAGGATTGTGTACATGGGATTATATGATTTTTTTTCTCTTTTATTGGTTTATTTTTTATTGGTTTAACTAGATGGACTTTTTTCAACCTGACTAATTATGTAACTATGTATTTGCAACACAAGCATAACCTAAAGAGCCACCATACCTAAATAAATGGAAGCAAGAACTGGGGGTGCCACTGCAGGACTGACAAAGAACCAAAATACCGAAACTGGCATATGCCTCATCAGTAGATCTTAAAATGGCTGGGTGAGGAAAAATAGTTAAAAATATTTATAAAATAACAGAAATTAGCATGCCCTTGGAACCATAGACATGCTTATTCCATGACATAGTAAGGGAAATGATTATTTACATATATGAGGGGCATAGTTAAATTTTAAGAAGCCTATGTAGATTTGATAAGCTATATTTAGAACAATATTAAAGTTAAACAAAGTGGTTGGGATTCTTGGTTATCTTAATTAAAGATTAGGTTAAAGATGCAGTATGGTGGGTTCAGTAGGTACAGAGGGCAAGTTGTGAAGGAATACTGGATTAAGATCTGTGTTAACCAAATTCCATTAAGAACCTCAATAGGCATTTGTGACTAATGCTAGGGTGTGTAATGCTAAGATCTAGAGTTGAGCGAACACCTGGATGTTCAGGTTTGGCGGGTTCGGCCAAAGTTCGCAAAAAAGTTTGGGTTCGGCACCGAACTTGACCCCGGCCGACGAGCCCAATTGAATTCAATGGTGACCCAAACTTTTGGGCACAAAAATGGCTGTAAAAAAGTCCTGAAAAGAGCTAGAGGGCTGCAAAAGGAAGCAAAATGGGGGTAAGAGTAGGACAAGTGCCCTGCAAAAAATGTGGATAGGGAAATAACTTAAAATCACATAAAAAAAAGAAAAAATGGTGGAGGAGGTGGATGGAGGTGGATGTGGAGTGGGGGGTTGAGGAGGCGGTGACCGTGGCGGTGTAGGTGGAAGTGGCGGTGGAGGAGGAGGTAGCCAACACTGTTTTTTGTTTGTTTTTTTTTTCTAAATGGGTAGCCCCCAAAACATTGAGACATATTAAAAAAAAAAGTATACCAATGGCAGTGTGAGGCCAGTCTAAATGTCTATTTTGCACAAGGTACAGATACGTCTTCTGGGATCCATGCCTGGTTCATTTTAATAAACGTTAGCTTGTCCACATTGGCTGTGGGCAGGCGGCTGCGCTTGTCTGTGATAACGCCCCCTGCCGTGCTAAACACACGATCAGACAATACACTGGCTGCAGGGCAGGCCAGCACCTCCAAGGCATAAAGGGCAAGCTCAGGCCATGTGCCCAATTTGAAGATCCAGAAGTTGAATGGGGCAGACCCATCAGTCAGTACGTGTAGGCGTGTGCACACATACTGTTCCACCATGTTGCTGAAATGCTGCCTCCTGCTAAGACGTTGCCTATCAGCTGGTGGTGCTGTTTGTTGTGGCGTGCTGCTGACAAAGTTTTTCCACATTTCAGCCTTGCTAACCCTGTCTTCTGAGGTGCTGGGGGTGGCACAGCTGCGTTGGCGACCTCTTCCTCTGCCTTCGCCTTGTGCTTCCACTGAGCCCCCGGTGTCATTTGGGAATGCCCTCAGCAGCGCGTCTACCAGCGTGCACTTGTAGTCGCGCATCTTCCGATCACGCTCCAGTGAGGGAATTAAGGATGGTACGTTGTCCTTGTAACGGGGATCCAGCAGGGTGACCACCCAGTAATCAGCACAAATTACAATGTGGGCAAGTCGGCTGTCGTTGAACAGGCACTGCAGCATGTAGTCGCTCATGTGTGCCAGGCTGCCCAGAGGCAAAGACAAGCTGTCCTCTGTGGGAGGTGTATCAGCTGTGTCCTCCGTATCCCCCCAGCCACGCTCCAGTGATGCCCACGAGCTGCGTTGGGTGCCACCCTGCTGTGAACATGGTTCCTCCTCCTCGTCCTCCTCATCCTCGTCCTCCTCATCCTCGTCCTCCTCATCCTCCAGAACTGTGCCCTGGCTTGAAAATTTTTTTACCTGTCCTATGCGGGTGCAGGAACCCACCCTCCAAGCCACTTGTGAATGACTGGCCTGATAACCATGGAAATTACCCCTCTTCCTCCTCCTCCTGTGCAACATCCTCTTCCATCATCGCCCGAAGTGTTTTTTCAAGGAGACATAGAAGTGGGATAGTAACGCTGAGAACAGCATCATCGGCACTGGCCATGTTGGTGGAGTACTGGAAACATCGCAATATGGTACACAGGTCTCGCATGGAGGCCCACTCGTTGGTTGTGTAAGTGGAGCTGTTCCGCAAAGCGACTGACCAGTGCGTGCTGCAGATGAAACTCCACTATTGCCTAATGCTGCTCGCACAGTCTCTCCAGCATGTGCAAGGTGGAGTTCCACCTTGTGGGTATGTCGCATATGAGGCGGTGAGTGGGAAAGCCGAAGTTCTGCTGCAGCGCAGACAGGCGAGCAGCAGCAGGGTGAGAACGCCGAAAGCGCGCACAGACAGCCCGCACTTTCTGCAGCAGCTGTGACATATCCGGGTAGTTTTTTAGATATTTCTGCACCACCAAATTCAGAACATGCGCCAGGCAAGGGATGTGCATCAAACCGGCTAGGCCCAGAGCTGCTACAAGATTTTGCCCATTATCGCACACCACCAGGCCGGGCTTGAGGCTCAGTGGCAACAACCACTCATTGGTCTGTTGTTCAATGCCCATCCATAGCTCCTGCGCAATGTGGGGTTTATCCCCCAAACATATCAGTTTTCAAACAGCCTGCTGTCGTTTCCCCCTGGATGTGCTGAAGTTGGTGGTGAAGGTGTTACGCTGACCGGATGAGGAGGTGGTAGAGGAGGAGGAAGCGGAATAGGAGGAGGAGGCAACAGTAGGCAAAGAAAAATGCCCTGCAATCCTGGGTGGTGGAAGGACAAGCGCCAAACTGCTATCCGCCTCAGGCCCACCCGCCACTACATTTGCCCAGTGTGCAGTTAGCGAGATATAGCGTCCCTGCACGTGCTTACTGGTCCACATATCAGTGGTTATGTGGACCTTGCCACAGATGGCATTGCGCAGTGCACACTTGATCTTGTCCCTGCCTTGTTTGTGCAGGGAAGGGATGGCTCGCCTGGAAAATTAGTGGTGGGTAGGGGGGTACTTCCTCTTTCTCTCCAGTGTTTTGGAGATGGACAGCTGTAAGCTTCCATGGGACCATGTAGTAGAAATGCTTGGGGATGGGGCGGACATGGTGGCGTTGCTGTCACATCGTCTGTTTGCTGGGTGGCAGGTGACACTGGCACTGTAGAGGTGGAGGAAGAGGCCAAGGCAGCAGCAGAAGAGGAAGCAGGAGGAGCCCGAGACCTTTCTTGGATTTCGGGGTACTTTATCCACTGAAGCTTGTGCTTTACATTTAGATGCCTAGTCATGCAGGTTGTGCTCAGGTTTAGAACATTTATGCCTCACTCCAGGTTCACATTGCACAGCGTGCAAATCACTTGTGTCTTGTCGTCAGCACATTGTCTGAAGAACTGCCACGCCGGGGAAAGCCTTTGAGCTGCCTTTGGTGTGCTAGGTACCTGGGTGCGGTGGGTAGCAGCAGGAGTACTGTCTAGGGGACGGTCGCTCCGCTTTTGCAACCTGCTTCCTCTTTTGCTGTGCTGGTGCCTCTGTGCAACCACCACCTCTTCCTCCAAACTGCACACGTTACTCTCATGACCTTTATTCCATGTGGTGTCTAGGACCTCATCATCCTCCACATCATCTTCCACCCACTCTTCACCACTGCCCTCCTTGTCAGTCTGCATACTGTAAAAAGCCGCAGCAGTTGGCACTTGTGTTTCGTCATCATCATTACAAGGGGCTGAGGTGTAAGACAGATGGCCATGGGGTTCAGGTGCCAACTCTGAGCTTTCAGCAAGGCATGGGATGGGAGACAATGTGAAGGAACTGGAGGCATTGTCAGTCACCCAATCTACTATTGCCTGTACTTGTTCTGTCCTCACCATTCGTTGAGTGGCATTCGGGTCTACCATATAACGTTGAAGGTTCTGTCTGCTACTCGCACCTGAGGAAAGTGTTTCACTTGTGCGTGTAGCTGGCACAGATCGACCACGTCCTCTCCTTGCAACAGGAGCTTCAGCAACACCACCAACACCAGCAGCACCACAACCACATCCCTTATTTGACGCTCTCCTCATTCTGGGCGCAAATGTACTATTTAGGAAAAATTTTGATTATTTTTTAAACCAGCAATGTCGACACACTTTTTAATTTTGTGCAAGAAATCCACAGCAAGGTGCAAATGTACTGTGTAGCAGTATTTATTAATACTAAAAAAAAAGAATAATAAATTATTAATCTATTTTTTTTAAAACAACAATGTAGACGCTCTTTTTATTTTTTTGCAAAAAATTCACAGCAAGGTGCAAATGTACTTTCTAGCACTATTTATTAATAATAAAAAAAATAATAATAAATTATTATTCTTTTTTTTAAAAAAGAACAATGTAGACACACTTTTCTTTTTGTGCAAGAAATGCACAGTAAAGTGCAAATGTACTACGTAGCACTATATATTAATACAATAAAAATATTATAGATTTTAGAACACTAATTTATCCCTCACCGCAGCAGCAGGAACCTCTCCCTATAGCAGTATGAGATGATTTTAGAACACTAATCTATCCCTCACTCCAGCACCAGGAACCTCTCCTTTTAGCAGAATGAGATGATTTTAGAACACTAATCTATCCCTCACAGCAGCAGCAAGAACTTCTCCCTATAGCAGTATGAGATGATTTTAGAACACTAATCTATCCATCGCAGCAGCAGCAGGAACCTCTCCCCATAGCAGTATGAGATGATTTTAGAATGCTAATCTATCCCTCACACCAGCACCAGGAAGGAACCTCTCCCTATAGCAGTATGAGATGATTTTAGAACACTAATCTATCCCTCACAGCAGCAGCAGGAACCTCTCCCTATAGCAGTATGAGATGATTTTAGAACACTAATCTATCCCTCACAGCAGCAGCAGGAACCTCTCCCTATAGCAGTATGAGATGGTTTTAGAATGCTAATCTATCCCTCACACCAGCACCAGGAAGGAACCTCTCCCTATAGCAGTATGAGATGATTTTAGAACACTAATCTATCCCTCACAGCAGCAGCAGGAACCTCTCCCTATAGCAGTATGAGATGATTTTAGAACGCTAATTTATCCTTTACAGCAACAGCAGTAACCTCTCCCTATAGCAGTATGAGATGATTTTAGAACACTAATCTGTCCCTCACACCAGCACCAGGAACCTCTCCCTATAGCAGTATGAGATGATTTTAGAACACTAATTTATCCCTAACAGCAGCACCAGGAGCCTCTCCCTATAGCAGTATGAGATAATTTTAGAACGCTAATCTATCCCTCCCACCAGCACTAGGAAGAAACCTCTCCCTATAGCAGTATGAAATGATATTAGAACACTAATCTATCCCTCACAGCAGCAGTAGTAACCTCTCCCTATAGCAGTATGAGATGATTTTAGAACACTAATCTGTCCATCACACCAGCAGCAGGAACCTCTCCCTATACCAGTATGATATGATTTTAGAACACTAATCTATCCCTCACACCAGCACCAGGAACCTCTCCTTATACCAGTATGAGCTGATTTTAGAACACTAATCTGTCTCTCACACCAGCACCAGGAACCTCTCCCTATAACAGTATGAGATGATTTTAGAACACTAATCTATCCCTCACACCAGCATCAGGAAGGAACCTCTCCCTATAGCAGTATGAGATGATTTTAGAATACTAATCTATCCCTCACAACAGCAGCAGGAACCTCTCCCTATAGCAGTATGAGATGATTTTAGAATACTAGTCTATTCCTCACAGCAGCAGCAGTAACCTTTCCCTATAGCAGTATGAGATGATTTTAGAACGCTAATCTATCCCTCACACCAGCAGCAGCAAGAACTTCTCCCTATAGCAGTATGAGATGATTTTAGAACACTAATCTATCCCTCACACCAGCACCAGGAACCTCTCCCTATAGCAGTATGAGATGATTTTAGAACAATAATCTATCCCTCACAGCAGCAGCAGGAACCTCTCCCTATAGCAGTATGAGATGATTTTAGAATTCTAATCTATCCCTCACAGCAGCAGCACTAACCTCTCCCTATAGCAGTATGAGATGATTTTAGAACACTAATCTATCCCTTACAGCAGCAGCAGGAACCTCTCTCTATAGCAGCATGAGATGATTTTAGAATGCTAATCTATCCCTCACACCAGCACCAGGAACCTCTCCCTGTAGCAGTATGAGATGATTTTAGAACATTAATCTATCCCTCACAGCAGCAGCAGGAACCTCTCCCTATAGCAGTATGAGATGGTTTTAGAACACTAATCTATCCCTCACAGCAGCAGCAGGAAACTCTCCCTATAGCAGTATGAGATGATTTTAGAACACTAATCTATCCCTCACACCAGCACCAGGAAGGAACCTCTCCCTATAGCAGTAGGAGATGATTTTAGAACTCTAATCTATACCTCACAGCAGCAGCAGGAACCTCTCCCTATAGCAGTATGAGATGATTTTAGAACGCTAATCTATCCCTCACAGCAGCAGCAGGAACCTCTCCCTATAGGAGTATGAGATGATTTTAGAACACTAATCTATCCCACACAGCAGCAGCAGGAACCTCTCCCTATAGCAGTATGAGATTATTTTAGAACGCTAATCTATCCCTACAACTAGCACCAGGAAGGAACCTCTCGCAATAGCAGTATGAGATGATTTTAGAACACTAATCTATCCCTCACAGTAGCACCAGGAACCTCTCCCTATACTAAGTATGAGATGATTTTAGAACGCTGATCTAACCATCACACCAGCAGCAGGAACCTCTCCCTATAGCAGTATTAGATGATTTTAGAATGTTAATCTATCTTTCACAGCAGCACCAAGAACCTCTCCCTATACTAAGTATGAGATGATTTTAGAACGCTAATCT
>BLSH010136317.1:39024-75036 GCA_018402905.1 Glandirana rugosa
AGTATGACGATATCCCAGAACACTAATCTATCCCTCACAGCAGCAGCAGGAACCTCTCCCTATAGGAGTATGAGATGATTTTAGAACACTAATCTATCCCACACAGCAGCAGCAGGAACCTCTCCCTATAGCAGTATGAGATTATTTTAGAACGCTAATCTATCCCTACAACTAGCACCAGGAAGGAACCTCTCGCAATAGCAGTATGAGATGATTTTAGAACACTAATCTATCCCTCACAGTAGCACCAGGAACCTCTCCCTATACTAAGTATGAGATGATTTTAGAACGCTGATCTAACCATCACACCAGCAGCAGGAACCTCTCCCTATAGCAGTATTAGATGATTTTAGAATGTTAATCTATCTTTCACAGCAGCACCAAGAACCTCTCCCTATACTAAGTATGAGATGATTTTAGAACGCTAATCTCTCCCTTACAGCGGTGGCAGCATTCTCTCCCTACACTAGCCTGAGAGCATGTGACATACAGCGCTACGTGACTCCAGCTCATATCAAGGCTGGGTCACATGATGCACTGCCCAATCACAGCCATGCCATTAGAAGGCATGGCTGTGATGGCTTCTAAGGCAAACGAGTGAAACGCTTGTTGATTGGCTGCCCTGCAGCTATTCAAAAGGCACAAAAAATACCCAAACCCCGAACCCAAACCCAGACTTTTTCTCAAATGTCCGGGTTTGGGTTCGGTACACGGACACCCCAAAGTCCGGTACGAACCCGAACTTTATAGTTCGGGTTCGTTCAACTCTACTAAGATCCCATGGTAAGTTTCTTGGTGGCATTAGAGAAGCGGAGTAGAGAATTTTGAGATATCATTATGTGTGAGAGGGAGGATTGTTTGTGTGTTTTAGGATTGAGGTAGGATTGTGATATTATAAAATATTTGCATTATATTGTGGAAAATGATTAGCAAATAATAAATACAAAAACAGTTAGCACTTACTAAGTATTGTCCAAGATGCCACAGATGTGGCCTGGATGGCAGGTATTTTTCTCCACTATTTGGGTTGTGGTCCCTATAAGGGAGAGTTCAAGAGACATTTTTGTAGTACTTAGGAGTTCTCTCCCTTGCAGTGTGAGGGGTTCCGGAGTAATCTGCTTAGAGAGTAGTGGACTGATTTTCAGTGCTTATAGGATTTGGTACCTGGAATTCAAGAGTTCAGAGAGCCTTTGGGTAGAAAAGACCCTCCAAACCCTGATTACAGGGATTTTGGTCTGAAGGATTAAGCCACATGCAAGTGAGCAACACCTGTCTATGAGAGAACATGGAGTGGTTCACAGCTGTGAACAATTGTGGACTCTCTGGAGAATAAGACTGGGCTGTTGAGCTCCTGCAACTTATAGTGGCTGGTATATATATACAGAATTAGACAAGGAAGTAGTATTCTCTGGAATTCCTCTCTTTGCACCTTGAGTCTCTTATCGATCATCTAATTGTTCACATTTTATGTTAACCAGTTGCCGACCGGCCGCCGTGGCTTGATGGCGGCAACTTGGCTCGATATGGCAAACCGCCGTCACCAGGCGGCGGCTACGAGATTGCGGATCGTGGGCATGCACGCTCCACCGGAGACACGCTCACTGTGTAGTGGGGGAGCCAAGGGAGCGGGTAGGGTGGACTTGATGTCCGCTGGCTACCCGCAATCGCTTCCCCGCAGTGACAAAATGGGGATCGCTAATGTAAGCAAGCGGATCTCTGTTCTGACAGGGGAGAAGGAGTGTGTTTGTATGTACTCTGTATATGGGAGCAGCGATCACTGTCTTCCCCCAGTCAGCCCAGCCCCCACACAGTTAGAAACACACTGACAGGGAACACATTTAACGCTTTGATCGCCCGCTAGTGTTAACCCCTTCCCTGCCAGGGACATTTGCACAGTAATCAGTGCATTTTCATAGCACTAATCGCTGTATAAATGCCAATGGTCCCAAAATAGTGTCAAACGTGTCCGACATGTCCACCGCAATGTTGCAGTCCCGCTAAAAATCTCAGATCGCCGACATTACTAGTAAAAAAATTAAAAAATAAATAAAAACGCCATAAATGAATTTTCATCCTTTTGTAAACGCTGCAACTTTTGCACAAACCAATCAATATACGCCAATTTCGTTTTTGTTTACCAAAAATATAAGGAAGTATATATATCGGCCAAAACTGATGAATAAATGTGTTTATTTATTTATTTTTTTTGGATATGTGTTTTAGCAAAAAGTAACACATACTGATTTTTTCAAAATTGTCATTCTTTTTTTGTTTATAGCGGTGATCAGAAGTTACACAGAGGTGATCAAATACCACCAAAAGAAAGCTCTATTTCTGGGAAAAAAAGGAAGTCAATTTTGTTTGGGTACAACGTCGCACGACCGCGCAATTGTCAGTTAAAGTGACGCAGTGCCGAATCACAAAAAGTGCTCTGGTCATAAAGGGGGAAATCCTTCCGGGACTGAAGTGGTTAATAACTGTGGGGTGATTAGCTTCAAGTGAAGAGGTTCCCAAACATGTAGTCCAGCCGTCTGTCAGGTTAAGGGCTTCCTGCCCATGTTTATTCATTCCGCAAATAAGTATAACAGAAAGGTTTCCCTAGCAGGGGTAGAAAAACAGTTCCAAACAAAAGTCCACTACCGGAATAAAAACCTCCTGGCTAACAGATAGCCCTCACTGGGTCTACTTCAGTCTTTGCAGGCATGTTCCCTCACATGGACCAGGTGGACCGGGTCCTTAACCCCTTGCTGCCTACAGACCTTTCATTGTCACTCCTTTATCTTAAGAACCTAAAGATCCTGCATGGCAGATTCACCCCATCTATCACTGACAGGGGCCGTCTGTTACATACCCCCCCTCTGTTTGAACCCGTGGGTACGAACACCGGCTATCAAACAGTGGGTTCTAGAAAGGGCATCTGCATTTTTCTGGTTACAACCCACTGTGCTCCACTTTAAAAGAGAAATCTTGGAGCGCCAGGATCCAACGGGTAACCCTTGCATTATGGTCCTTAGCTTGGGCCATCCATTTTAGGGGGGCATGGTCTGTTATGAGTCGGAAGTGGCGCCCCAGCAAGTAGTACCGTAGAGCCTCTAAGGCTTACTTAATGGCCAAACACTCGCTCCACAATACTATAATTTTCCTCTGCCGGGGTCAGCTTCTGACTCAAATAGACCACCAGGTGTTCTTCTTTGCCTACCACTTGTGACAAGACAGACCCCAGACCTATACCCGAGGCATCGGTCTGGACCACAAACTCTTTGTTAAAGTCTGGGGCCAACAACACAGGCTTTTTACACAGGGCTTTATTCAGATTTTGGAAAGCTGCTTCAGTCTCAGGATTCCACTTAATTGCTAATGAGGAGGTTTTGCCCTTGGTGAGGTCAGTGAAAAGGTGCTGCCATTGTGGCAAAGTTTGGGATGAATCTCCGATAATACCCAACCATGCCTAGAAAGGTTCTCACTTGTTTCTTGGTGGCCGGAGCAGGCCAGTATTTAATGGCTTCTACCTTATGGACCTGGGGTTTGATTGGTCGCCGCCCAATGGTGTATCCCAGATACTGGGCCTCTAACCCTATGGCACATTTTTTTGGGTTTGAGGTTAAGCTAGCATTTCTGGTGGAGTTTATGACAGCCTGGACTTTGGATAGATGACTTTCCCAATCTGTGCGCCAAATAACCACATCATCTAGATAGGCTGCAGAAAAACACTGATGCGGCCTAAGGATCTCATCCATCATCCGCTGGAATGTAGTGGGAGCTCCATTTAACCCTAAGGGCATCTGCACATACTGCCATAACCCCTCAGGTGTTGCAAAAGCGTTTTTCTCTTTTGCTTCCTCTGTTAGGGGAACCTGCCAATACCCTCTAGTGAAATCCAGAGTGGTTATGTATTCATCAACCCAGGGCATGGGATATGTATCAAACTTTGACACCTCATTCAGTTTCTGGAAGTCATTGCAAAATCTTAAGGTCCCATCTGGTTTGGGAACCAACACTATAGGACTACACCATTCACTTTTAGACTTCTCTATCACCCCAAGGTCGAACATCCTCTGGACTTCCTCAGCTACTGCCTGTCTACGGGCCTCTGGAATACGATAAGGCTTAAGGCGTACTCGAACTTTGGTGTCAGTGACATTGTCATGTTTAATTACATTTGTGCATCTGGGTAAGTCTGAGAAGAAGTCTTTATTGCACTGTAAAAACCCCCTCACCTCCTGCTGTTGGGACACCGACATGGACTCAGGTATCTGAACTTCACTTATGCCTCCCTCTTTTTTAAGTGGCTGATCACCCAGGGCTAGGAGAGCTTCCCTGTCTTTCCATGCTTTAATTAAATTTACATGATAGATCTGCTCTTTCTTCATAATCCATGATGACTAGGATGTACTGATAGCCTCTGGCAGACTTAACTACTGGCCCTATCAGATCCATGGCAAATCGGTCAAAAGGAATCTCAATTACAGGCAATGGTACCAGTGGGCTATGGTAATGGGGCATAGGGGCTACCTTTTGACACTCAGGACATGACTCATAATAGTTTTTCACATCTGCATGTATCCCAGGCCAGAAGAACCACTGTACAACACGTTCTTTTGTCTTTTCATAGGCCAGGTGGCCCCCCAGGGGATATGTATGGGCCAGGTTCTGCACTGTCCTCCTATAGGGCCCAGGCACCACGAGTTGTTCCACAACCTCACCCTAAATTTTGTCAACCCAATACAACATGTCATGGTTAACTGCCATATGAGGAAACACATTTTCCAGACCCGGGGGTACCGGGGTCCCACTGTTTACCGTCACATTTTTCCAGGCTTGTACAAGACTAGGACCCTGTAACTGGGTGGTCCCGAAGTTATCACGAGAAACCTCTAGCTCCGGCACGCCGGGCAACTCTAGGGTCTCAGGGGTCACCTCCGGTTCACCCACATAGACTGCTAGGGGAAAAGACACATTTTAATAAGGGGTCACCCCTACAGCATTTTCATCAACCTTTGGTTCAAAGGGGTTGGGGCTCCCCCCTTCAGTCCCACTAGGAAGTCTAGGCTCAAGGCCCTTCTCTTTCACACTACCAATTTCCTGGAACAGTGGAAAGTCTCTCCCCAATATCACACTGTGCAACAGGATAGGGGACACAGCCACTTCATGGCAAATAGATCCTGAGCTGGTTTCAAAGGTCACCAGCGCTGTGGAGTACTTCTTACAGTCACCATGCACACATACCACTCCTACCTGATGATGGGTCAGCTGTTTAAAGTCAACCAGGTAGGTATGGACCAGGGTGACCAGACTTCCAGAGTCCAGAAGGGCACGTACACTTTTCCCCCTTATCTTTGCAACAGAGCTTGGCATGTGCAGGATCAGTGACTAGGCCCAGGCGAGCAAACAAGGACATGTGTCAAACTATAGTTTCAGACTGCAGCGCATATAGTCCTCTGATAAAAGTCCAAATATGGGTCCTTGGTATATCACAGCAATCACCCGCAATCACCAGACTTCCACCGTGAAACCGTCACCAGTGACACCAACAATCAGAGCCGCTTACCAGAAGTCACCGACCCCCCACTACAGAGGGTCAGCGTACGCTTAGGCAATGATAAGAAGGACCACAGCTACAGCCTCTCTCCCTCAGGATCAGGTGTCGGTAAGACCTCACAGCTCGAGACACATCAAAGGCGCAGATCGCCCCCGGAGGTCATGGAAGATATAAAGGACCCAAAATAGTGTAGATTGCCAAATAATCAGTTTTAATAGTATAAAAAGGTCAGCACACTCACATTTTAGTCGATAAAATAAGCGCGTTCACAATATTGAATAATCCAGTCACTAAGATGGCGGACACTGCACAGCTTCCTGGTCACAGAGCAGGCGAACGTCGTTAGGCTCCACCCTGGGTGGAGCCTAACGAAGTTCGCCTGCTCTGTGACCAGGAAGCTGTGCAGTGTCCGCCATCTTAGTGACTGGATTATTCAATATTGTGAACGCGCTTATTTTATCGACTAAAATGTGAGTGTGCTGACCTTTTTATACTATTAAAACTGATTATTTGGCAATCTACACTATTTTGGGTCCTTTATATCTTCCATGACCTCCGGGGGCGATCTGCGCCTTTGATGTGTCTCGAGCTGTGAGATCTTACCGACACCTGATCCTGAGGGAGAGAGGCTGTAGCTGTGGTCCTTCTTATCATTGCCTAAGCGTACGCTGACCCTCTGTAGTGGGGGGTCGGTGACTTCTGGTAAGCGGCTCTGATTGTTGGTGTCACTGGTGACGGTTTCACGGTGGAAGTCTGGTGATTGCGGGTGATTGCTGTGATATACCAAGGACCCATATTTGGACTTTTATCAGAGGACTATATGCGCTGCAGTCTGAAACTGTGCATTATTGTGTTCTACCCGAACTTTCTGCTGGCTGCATAGACCATTTACCATTTATTGTGTTTAGTTGCCCTACGCGCAGGATTGTTTGGTTTAATTTATGTGTCAAACTATGTCACATTACATAGGCTCAGGGTTCAAGAGACACTTGGCAGCGATGTGACCCCACTCACTGCACCGCCAACACTGGAGATGCCCACGGGTTACACTGGGACTTCCCAGATGTGGTCTTTAAACAGGGGGTGATGTTCCGACCATTCTCGCCGGCCTTTCAGGACTTCCTCTTTTCAGCTTTACCGACTGTGTTACTGGAATTGACTGGGTGGCCACAGGAGGGGGTCTTTTGACCATCAGGGATTGTGAAACTGCAGACCCAGCAACCAGGTCCTCTGCTGTCAAGTAGCATTCCACCAGCTCAACCAGAACATCCTTCGAATTTGGATCAGATTGCCTCACCCACCTCTGCAACGCAGAAGGTAGCACTCTAAGGAACCGATCCATTGCAACTCTTTCCACTATTTGGATCAGTAGATCTGTCATGTCCCCCCTCACAAAATGGAGAACCGCCATGTTTACATTGGCAGTTCCCTGTTCTGCTTCTCTATGTTAGATGATCGTGGGTCACCAGCGGAGTCCGCCCGCCCCATGGGCATGCTCACGCAGCATGCAGCGGGCGCGAGAGCGCACCACCACCGGCTGTGAGTGCACAGGGGAGCGTGCAAAGGGGCGGACATCCATGGACGCCCCCCCCCCGGCAATTCAGGTCAACGCTGTAGCCGTCTTTCGGCTATAGTGCGGATATGTACTGGTTAACTAGAAAAAGTCTGTAGTTTATGCGCTGAGGACTGATAGATAATTCGGCTGCTGCCTCCGTGTATCTCCACTAGGTGGAGTATATTGACTTAATAAATAAACAATAGGGATGGGACGCTGCCTTGTATAAGTGCTATATGCAATGTATAAAAAATAAATATGTGCTAAACTAAATGTGTACGGTATCTTTTGATGTGTGTTCTCTCTTAGAAATTAGTCTTGTGCTATCTTTTCAAAAGTGCTAACTGAAAAACGTAAACTTTCTTGTTGCAGTATACTTCGTCAGTAAACTCATAACAACATTTTAATGATCAATATCTACTGGTATCAAACAAAATATCAACCTTTAAATCAATTTGTGCTAAATAAAATACTAAAGTGCTCTGTGCAAATTAAGTGAAATTCAACTGATATGCAATCAATCAGTCCTCTATTAGCAATACACAATCTTAACAATTAACACTATAAGGAAGATAAAACTTAGTGCATAATAGTCTTTATAATAGTCCTCGTGGATAATTCTTTGTTAAGTTCAGTGCATTCTTTGGTGCAGGGTTCAGATGTAAACCAACATGGGATGATCTTATTTGTGCTTTAAGGTGCAGTTCACGCGTGCTCCCCTCTGGTTCCCTACTTACGAGATTGCGTCACCCCTGCAGGGGTAAAACACAACAAATTCCAGTGGGCGTTCACAGCAACAATGTGGATCGTGTTTCAATACAGCACACTTCCTAGTTCGGGACGGCATGCATTCCACCGGCTGAGCCGCTCTAACCTAAAGTGACGTGATGCATACCAATGGCTCCGACTTACGTGTTTCGTCATCAGATGTCTTCTGAATCGGTGTCTGTCCTTGATCGTAAAATATTCCCCTGCTAAAACTAGTAAATGCTTGATATACAAATGGATTATCAGTACAAAGGACTATAATGTAATGTCCGTGAGAGTTTTAAATGTATATCCAAACTTACAGGATAAACAAATGGTAAATCAAATATATAGTCTTATATTGAGAAAGGAGCTAGTGTAGTACTGCTCTCTAGTGGTCAGACAGGGAAACTCTAGGTTTGGCTCTGTAATGCAAAGCTGATATTACCAGGTAAAAATACAATTCATCAACTATATTAAAATCATGAACATATGTAAAACATATTAAAAAACATCCTATTAAAATAATCTTATAAATACCGGATTGCTGTATCAAATATTACTAATTGAGGAATAGTTTAATATATTAAAAGAAAGTATTAAAATTTAGATATAAAATAAAATCCTACCTAAATATTATGGTTTTCACAGGTAATTTGCATACTGTATAATATCCTGGGAGGAAATTATGTATATTAAAATAAAAAGTTTGATAAAAAGCAAGATCAATATCTATATTTAAACCTCCAGGGAATAAAGATCCTAATTTATAGATCAATCGGGTTTCATTTTGTGAGACTTCTTCTTGTTTCCTCCTCTCCAGTGGTCTTTGATCTTATCTATGCCATAGAATTCAAGTCTTGATGGGTCCTTTCTATGTACCTCCATGAAGTGCCTGGATAGGCTGTGTTTTGGGAAGCCTTTTTTTATATTATTTATGTGCTCCCTAATTCTTACAAACAGTGGCCAGGTCACATGAGTACTATTGCATGTAATTAGATCTTTGATTTGATATTCTTTGCCATAAACTCTTGGTTTAAAGGACTCTCTTTTCCTTGGTTGTTTCTTGCTAATTCGACATGGTAAGCACTTCTGACATTTGTAAAAGCCTTTCATACCTTCAAATAGTTTAATATTTTCTGTAGGGTCAATTACATTGTGGACCAAGTGGCTTCTCAAAGTGGGAGCTTTCTTATAAATACATTTTGGCCTATTTGGTAGAATTTTACACAGGATTTTATCTGATTTTAAAATGGGCCAGTATTTTTTCACAACTTTCTCTACTGTTCTAAGCCTTTATAACTAGTTTTAATAAAAAGTTATGTCATAGCCAGGTGTCTTATTCCTGTTCTTCCCTTTTAATGCATTTCTATCCATTTTTTGAAATGACATGAATTTGTCCGAGACAAAAAAGGAGTGTGCCCTGAGTAGGTCTGCATTCACCCAGTTTGAGAAGGAGTTTGGGGCGACCCAAGCTGGGTAAAAAGTGGGGTTATGGAGGTAAGACAAGAGGGGGTTATGTGGGGATTGTAACTTGAATTTAAATTTAAGAGTGTCCCATATGTGGAGAGAATGATGGGTTATAGGGTTAGTTATTCTCCCTCGGTCCTTGTGTGCTAGCCAGAGTATGTTGGCGACAGAAAGGGGGCTACAGTCCACTGCCTCCAGTGATACCCAAAGAGGGGTCTCACTGGTTGCGTGGTATTTAGTTAGTGTGGATATCTGTGCTGCCTGGTAGTACTTCTGAAATGATGGGAAAGCCAGACCTCCTCGGGTTTTATATTGGAGGAGAACGAGCTTAGAGACACGCGGTCTGGTGTTGTTCCATGTGTAAGCTAGGGCTCTTCTTTGCATAATGCGGAGAAAGTAGGTGGGGATTGTGATGGGGAGAACCCTAAAGAGGAATAAGAGTTTGGGTAAGATTACCATTTTCAGCACTGTAATACGGCCTAGCCAGGATATAGGTAGGGTGGACCAGGACTTCATTAGTTTCGTGATATGAGAGAGCATTGGGGGATAGTTAGCGGCAAAAAGGTCAGCGATGGCTGGGGTTAATTTAACCCCCAAATAGGGGAGGTTGTTGCGAGCCCAGGAGAAGGGTAGGACTTGTTGGAGTTGTTCTTGGAGAGGGGGGGGGAGGGATATATTAAGAATCTTAGATTTTTGTAGATTGACCTGAAGGCCAGAAATAGTGGCAAACTCGTCCAAGATTTTAAGGAGAGTAGGGGCAGACGTCAAAGGAGAGGAGAGAAAAATAAGGACATCGTCCGCAAATAGGCACAATTTATGCTGATGACCTCCCACCTCTAGGCCTTTAACATCTGGATTCGAACGAATCATTTGCGCTAGGGGCTCTATGGCTAAGGAGAAAAGGAGAGGTGACAAGGGACATCCCTGCCTGGTTCCTCTATGTACCCGAAAGGCATCAGAGCGATAGCCCGCATATTTGACATGGGCTGAGGGTGTAGAGTAAAGGGCGGAAACCCAGCGTAGAAAATGTGGTCCAAAGCCTGATTTCTGTAGAATGGCAAACAGGTACGGCCAGGAGACACTATCAAATGCCTTCTGGATGTCCAGTGAGAGGAAACAGGCCGGGATCTTACGTGTTCGGGCATGGTGGGACAGGAGGATAGCTCTTCTGATATTGTCTCCAACTTGCCTAAGGGGTATGAATCCCGCCTGGTCTTTGTGGATTAATGTTCCTATGATAGCGTTTAGACGTGTAGAAAGAATTTTAGTAAGAATTTTGATGTCAATGTTTAAAAGGGAGATTGGGCGATAGTTGGACCAGGAGGAGTCATCTGTGGAGGGTTTGGGGATCATAGAGATCGCTGCATGGAGGGATTCAGGGTTGAAGGAGCGGCCTTTCAGGATGGAGTTGAAGGCTTCTGAAAGGAGGGGGGCAAGTAGTTCTACATGTTGCTTGTAATAAGTGGCTGTGAAGCCGTCTGGCCCTGGTCTTTTATGAGGTTTGAGTGACTTGATCGCTTTACCAATTTCCTCAATTGAAATGGGGGCGTCTAATGTTTCCTTTTGTGAATTCCGTAGAGTGGGCAGAGAGATGTTATCAAGGATAGGGGAGGACGGAGCTTGTGTTGTTGGGGGTTGATGGGCATATAAGGAAGATAGGTGGCGGCGGAATGTTTCCAGGATCTTTAGTGGGTTACTGGAATAGGAGTTTGGGGCTGTTTGGAGGCGGATAGGTTTAAATGTCTTATCAATGTTACGTAAGGCCAGGGCTAAGAAGGTATCTGGTTTGTTGGCTTTTGTGTAAATATTATGTCTGGCGCGTCTGATAGACTTCTCTGCTGAGTCGGTCAGGAATAGGTCTAGTTCGAGTCTGGCATTGTCCAGTTCCTTCTTGTGAGCTGGGGTTGGGTTGGTTTGGAAATTGTTGTGTGCTAGTGTGAAGTTTGCCTCTAAGTTCTGGAAACGTAGCTTTCGGTCTTTTTTCCGCCTTGTGGCCAGGCTTATCAGGAAGCCCCTGAGGACTGGTTTGTGTGCTTCCCAGACCGTTAGAGGCGAAACCTCGTCAGTTTTATTTTCTGCAATGTACCTACGAATTTCCGTCTCAATTTCAAGAGCGTAAGAGGGATGGGCTAACAGAGAGTCATTGAGGGACCAGGAAAAGTACTGTTGTTTTGGGATTAGTGAGATGAAGGAGGACATGATCGCGTTGTGATCCGCCCAAGGGATAGGAATTACTGAGGAGGAGATCAGGGCAGGGGAGGTTCCTACGGCTGTAAAGATGTGGTCTATCCGAGAAAAAGAATTGTGGGGATTAGAATAGAATGAGTATTGCTTTCTGGTTGGGTTGCATTCTCGCCATGTATCCACTAAGGAGTGTTGTTGGAGTAAGTGGGAGAAGGCAAGTTTTGAAGAGCCAGTTGTGGGTGTGAAGGGAGATTTGTCTAAGGTAGGGTGAACAACTTGGTTCGAGTCCCCACACAGTAGCAGGGTACCTTGTTTGTGGGTTTCAACTATCTGGAATAAATGAGATAAGAAGGCAGTGGGGTTGGTGTTGGGCGCGTAATATGATACCACCGTGACTTCGGAGTCCAGCAGTGTGCCTTTTAGTATTAGGTATCTTCCCTCGGGGTCCTTGATTTCAGCTTGAAGTGCAAAGGGTGCTGTGCGATGGAACCCGATTAATACTCCTCTTTGTTTAGTTTGGGCTGAGGCTGTATAGAATTGTGGGTAGGAAGAATTTAGGTATTTGGGACAATGGCGGTCTGTAAAATGGGTCTCTTGGATGCAGACTACATGGGCTTTCAGGGAAGAGAAGAATCTGAAGGCTTTGCGTCTCTTGTTAGGGGAGTTTAAGCCTTGGACATTGAGAGTAAGAATGTTCAGGGGGGCCATGGGTAGAACTGAGGTAGTTTCTCAGAGAGTGTCTGTAATTTGATCGTGGCGTTTGTCCCCCGGCGTGGAGGTGAGGTGGGGAGGGTGGGGGGGTGGGTGGAAAGCATGGGAGAGAGAGAAGGAGGAAAGTAAAAACTGGGAGTAAACAAGTAATCGGTTCCGTCTGGAGAGGGAGTGATACCCTCTACAGAGGGAGGTGTGTTGCTCAGAGAGGATCCGGGAGGATACCCTATGGGCAAGAGGAGGGCAGCAGTGACGAACGGGTACGGGACCATCAGCGAATGATCTTCAGCAGGAGAAAACTATGAGTGGAGTTGGTTTGTTTTGTGGATGCATGGTCGTGGGTGGGATAGACTTTAGTTATAAATCAGACATAAGTACCTAACCCCAGGAGAATACAATGTAGATTATTCTTTATGTTATGATGCATAACATCCCAGGTAGACCGCCAGACTCGGAGGTCCAACCCCAGTCCATTGATAGGCGGGGGGACCACCAGGCCTAACAGGTCTCCGGGGCAGCTAAATGGCTCTAAGCCATCGTTGGTGCAACAGTGCTACATAAATGATATTCCACTAGGGTTAAAGTGAGGGTGAGGGTAATACCAGTGTGCTGGAGGTGTCCCAGTCCCGGCATCCCAGGACGGATCTGCCTAAGTCAGACCCCCCGAAGTGGTGTAGTCTGGGGGGCAGAACCGAGCCGGGAGTTACCCGAGGCCAGGACAGCCCAACACACCTGCAAATAGTTGCTACATAACGGTGAACATAAACAGTATATAACTGAAATAAACAATAGCTTACAAACAGGTCAAGCTGTAGACGATTGGCAGTCTCTTAGTTCAGGGTTTCCTGATGGTTCAGGAGGTTTTTTTCAGGGAGGTGAGCCCCTAGTAAAGAGCAGTAGGAGGTTAAAGTCTCACCTAAGCAAGATGATGCTCAGTCCATGGAGTCTTCCTGGTCTTGAGGGGCCGGAGCAAAGCGTCCTCTTTTAGTGGTGGATGCAGGAGAGGCAAAAGTTTTCTGTGGAGAAGCCGAGGCAGATCTGCGGCGGGTGCTCTGTGAGGAGGCTGCAGCGGGGAACGAGAGGTGTAGGGTTTGCAGTTGGTCACGGAGTTCCTCTGCCGTTTTGAGGTAATATTTGCGGCCTTGGTAGGAGAATCGTAGGGAGAAGGGGAAGCCCCACGAATAAATGATTTTATGGTGCTGTAGTATTTCCAAGTATTGCTTGAAGGTTCTGCGTTTCATAATGGTGGTTTTAGATATATCTGTGAATAGTTGGTAATTATGTCCTTGGAAAGTGAGGTGTTCTTTATTCCTAGCAGCCGCTAGCAATTGTTCCTTCGTGCGATAGAACAGCATTTTGGCTATAATGTCCCTGGGGGGACCGTCTTGCTTGCGGGGAGCCAGAGCTCGGTGGATTCGTTCAATTTCCAATCTGTCAATTGGGATAGATGGGGAAAGTTCTTGGAACAGGGCTGTTACTGTTGAATTTAGGTCCAGGATGGACTCTGGTAGGCCTCTGATTCTAATGTTGGACCTTCTAGCTCTGTTTTCCTGGTCCTCTAGTTGGGCTTGCAGCTCCAGGTTGGCTTCTTTCAGGGCCTCTAGTTCGTCAGCATGATTAGCTGCCTGTGTCTCCAGCTCATCAGTGCGGATTTCTAACTCTGATGTTCGCTGGCCTAGCTCTCTGATTTCTCTAGAGAGACGTTCGGTGATTTCATCGGATGTGCGTTGTAGGGCCCGGGTTAGCATACGTTCAAATTGCTTTAGTAGGGGGTTCGTTTGTGAGCCTTCAGTTGGGGACAGTGGCGAGGCCAGTTGTTCACTGTCAGACTCACCTTCATCGGGGTGGAAGACCATCTTTTCCTTGTGTTTTGGGGTCCGTGCTGGGCCGCCGGCTCCACGAGGTGTAGTGGGCGCCATCTTGGTCGAGGCCCGCGCCAGGGCCTCGCGTATGTTCTTGCTGCGGATCTTATGATGTGTGTTACCCGCGACCATGGTTTGATGCCTGGGGGATCGGGGCACGCAGGGAAGCGATCCGAGTGCCGATTCGTCCGGTAGGCGATGCAGTAGAGCCGCTGATAGTCCCGTACCTGAGCGGAGCTCTAGCTAGGTGCGTCCGTCGCTGAGAGCTTCGCGCATGCGCCCCCTTCTATCCATTTTTTAATCATTTCTTTTGTTTTGACCAGATTTTCCAGCTGGTATCATTTTCCTTCAAATTTCTTGAGGACGATGTCTGCCTGTATTTCATAATTTTCTATTATGTGGCAGTTTCTTTTTAGCTTCATTAATTGTCCTTTTGGAATGTTATTTTTCCATTGTGGATGGTGGCAGCTGGAGACAGTGATATACCCATTTTGGTCGGTGGGCTTGAAGAACATATTCGTATGTAGTTTACCTTCTTTTTAAGAGACCTGTAGATCTAAATAGTCTACCTGTTGTTGGTCCCATTTCCCCGTGAAGGTGATTCCAAAGTTGTTTTAATTAATTACATTCAAATAGATTTGAAGTGATTCTTCAGAGCCCTCCCATAGAATAAAGACATTGTCAATATATTTTCAGTTGAATTTAAGGTGGGGGTGATTCTTGCCATAAATATATTTTTCTTCCCACATGTCCATAAATAGATTTGCTACACTAGGTGCATATTGTGTGCCTATTGCTACTCCTTTAGTTTGGACATAATAATTTTTATTATACCAAAAATAGTTATTTTCCATACATAGCTTCATGCCCTCCAAGATAAAATCTATCTGTTCTTGTTTCATATTCATATTCTCATGTAATGCTTTCTTGACTCCTTTAAGTCCATCCTTCTGGACTATGCTTGTGTACAATGCATTAACATCTATGGTAGCAAGTATGCAGTTGTCAATACCTGTCAAATTTCATGAATCAGCTGCATACTATTCCTGTGATATGATTGTCCTTTTTGGACTAGAGGTTTTAAAAACTGGTCCAGATACTCTACTAGTCTAGAAAATAGTGACTCTATTCCATTAATAATGGGTCTCCTGGGGGGATTATCCGTTCTTTTCTGAATTTTTGGGACATAAAATATCACTGGAATCTTAGTTGTTTCTGATATAAGGTATTTTGCTTCTCTTTTATTCAATATTCCTTTATCTTTTTCAATTTTAACAAATAATAATATATTTTAAATATATTTAATAAACTATTCCTCAATTAGTAATATTTGATACAGCAATCTAGTATTTATAAGATTAATTTAATAGGATGGGTTTTAAAATGTTTTTCATGATTTTAATATAGTTGATGAATTGTATATTTACCTGGTAATATCAACTTTGCATTACGGAGCCGAACCTAGGAGTTTCCCTGTCTGACCACTAGAGAGCAATACTACACTAGCTCCTTTCGCAATATAAGACTATATATTCGATTTACCATTAGTTTATCCCGTAAGTTTGGACATACATTTAAAACACTTACGGACATTACATTTTAGTCCTTTGTACTGATAATCTGTTTGTATATCAAGCATTTACTAGTTTTAGCAGGGGAATATTTTACTATCAAGGACAGAGAGGTACACTGATTTGACTCCATCTGACAGTATATAAAGTGTAAGGTGTACCAATATGGCACCGCTTCAGAAGACGTCTGATGACAAAACGCGTAAGTCGGAGCCATTGGTACGCATCATGTCACTTCCGGTTAGAGAGGCTTAACCGGTGGAATGCACGCCATCTCGTACTAGGAGGTGTGCTGTATTGGGACATGATCCACATTGTTGCTGTGAATACCAGCTGGAATTTGACTTTCTTATGTAAAAAATAAAAGCTTTTACGGAATTACACTATCGATCCCCCTTTTCTTTTTCCATACCTTACGAGGATTTATACCAAAGGTAACTACACATTACTAGAAGCAAGCCCATCCACATCGGAACCCCAAAACTGATTGGCATCCATGCATTTTACTCCTGCAAGGGTGACGCAATCTGGTAAGTAGGGAACCAGAGGGGAGCGTGACCTGCACCTTAAAGCACAATTAAGATCACCCCATGTTGGTTTACATCTGAACCCCGCACCAAAGAATGCACTGGACTTAACAAAGAATTATCCATGAGGACTATTATAAAGACTATTATGCACTAAGTTTTATCTTTGCTATAGTGTTAATTGAATGTTAAGATTGTGTATTGCTAATAGAGGACTTGATTCCATATCAGTTGAATTTCACTGAATTTGCACAGAGCACAGAGCACTTTAGTATTTTATTTAGCACAAATTGATTTAAAGGTTGATATTTTGTTTGATACCAGTAGATATTGGTCATTAGAATGTTGTTATGAGTTTACTGACGAAGTATACGGCAACGGGAACATTTACATTTTTTACTTAGCACTTTTAAAAAGATAGCGAAAGATTAATTGCTAATAGTGTTGAGCAAACCCGGACTGTAAAGTTCGGGTCCGTACCGAACTTTTGGGTGTCCGGGACCCGGACCCGAACTCGAACCCGGACTTTTCAAAAAAAGTCCGGGTACGGGTCCGGGGTTCTGGTAATTTTACTAAAAGATCTGAAAATTGCTGTAAAAAAGTCCTGGAAAGTCCTAGAGGTCTGCAAAAGGAAGGAAAATGGGGGTAAGGGTGGGACAAGTGCCCTACAAAGAAATGGGGACAGGGAAATAACTAAAAGCATTTTTTTAAAAAAATCACATACAAAAAATCAAAAATGGAGGTGGATGTGGACCATCTTCAAACTGTGTGTGAAAAGTATTAATTAAAAATATGGGTTCTCCCGGTTTTAGTTTAAGTTTAACACACAGTTTCCAGATGATTGTAGAACAGTGATATGGGTTCTCCCGGTTTTAGTTTAACACACAGTTTCCAGATGATTGTAGAACAGTGATATGGGTTCTCCTGAAATGCCCGGAGGACGTCCATGGACGTCCTCCACTGCGCACGCTCCAGGCGCGCCCCCTGGAGGCAGCGGCGGCGCGCGGCGCACGCTGCACGAGCGTGCCCGTGGGTCGGGTGAACTCGATGTCCGCCCGAGACCCGCCGATCACATTTAGGAGCCTCAGAACGGGGAACCGCCGTTGTAAACACGGCGGTTCCCCGTTCTGTGACAGGGGACAAGCAGATCTACTGATCCCTGTCACTGGGATCAGTTAGATCTGTTATGTCCCAGCCAGCCCCGCCCCCCCACAGTTAGAACACACCCAGGGAACATTTGTTAACCCCTTCACTGCCCCCTGCAGTTTAACCCCTTCATTGCCAATGACATTTATACAGTAATCAGTGGACATTTAAATTTCTGATCGCTGAATAAATGTCATTGGTCCCAAAAATGTGTAAAAAATGTCCGACATGTCCGCCCCAATATCGCAGTCCCGATAAAAATCGCAGATCGCCGCTATTACTAGTAAAAAAAAAAATAATAAAAACGCCATAAATCAATTCCCAGTTTGTAGACGCGATAACTTTTGCGCAAACCAATCAATATACGCCGATTGCGATTTTTTTTTTTTAACAAAAATATGTAGAAGAATATATATCGGCCAAAACTGATGAATACTTTTTTTAATGGATTTGTACTTTAGCAAAAAGTAAAAAATATTGTTCTTTTTTGCAAAATTGTCGCTCATTTTTTGTTTATAGCGGCGATCAGAAATGACGCAGAGGGGGTCACATACCACCAAAAGAAAGCTCTATTTGTGGGAAAAAAAGGACGCAAATTTTATTTGGGTACAACATCGCACGACCACGCAATTGTCATTCAAAATGCGACAGCACTGAAAGCCAAAAATTGGTCTGGGCAGGAGGGGGGTTTAAGTGCCGGGTAAGGAAGGGGTTAAGTTATTTCCCTGTCCCCATTTCTTTGTAGGGCACTTGTCCCACCCTTACCCCGATTTTCCTTCCTTTTGCAGACCTCTAGGACTTTCCAGGACTTTTTTACAGCCATTTTTGTGCCTAAAAGTTTGGGTCCCCATTGATTTCAATGGGGTTCGGGGTCCGAGGCAAAGTTCGGGTTCTGTCCGGACCCAATCCCGGACTTTGTCCCGAAGTTTGGCCGAACCAGCAGAACCCGAACTTCTAGAAGTTCGCTCAACTCTAATTGCTAAGAGAGAACACACATCAAAAGATACCGTACACATTTAGTTTAGCAGATATTTATTTTTTAATCAATCAGTTTACCAAAAGAAGGACTTTTTATGGTTTATACATTGCACATAGCACTTATTATACAAGGCAGAGCCCCATCCCTATTGTTTATTTATTAAATCTTTTTAACTAGATCCAGAAATGTGTATCCCATAAACCAACACAAAAACAATATGATGCCTACCTTATAGCAAACAATAAATGAGACAGTAAACAATTCCAGTCATGACCACCTTTTTTTAACTACTCTCCTCAGCATCCCCTTTAGGATTTTTGACCGGCTGTGTCCAATCACAGCTGGTCACTATGGAGATCTGCACTCCCGCCGCTCGTGCGCATCCCCGGGGGCGCAAATCGTGGTGATCGGGGTTGAGGCTTGTCCCTCGGGCAAAGCCCAGCCCCAGTCATGGTAAAGAGCCAATGAAATTGGCTCTTTAAAGAGTTTTATTGTTACTCCTGCACCACCAATGCTAAAAGAGAACTGCTTTTAAATATAACTAAAACACGTGAGAGTAACAGCAGCTCACACTATATACAAGGAAATTGCATAAAATGCTGTCAGAGATAGTGGAGCGCTATTGGTAAAATATCAGATAAAAAACATACATTCAGAGGGTAAACAGAGGCAGATAACTAAAGAATAATGATTGGAGGTCAATGAGGGCAAATAATATAATTATCAGATCATTTCTTATACACGTGCCTCAAGGCTGGGCACCTAGAAATAAATAAAACAGATAATATAGCTTATGTATATAACACAGTATAATGATCCTGGGTAAATTCTGAGGCATATATTACTTTATGAAAATAGTTATATGTAGTCCTCATCCGAGAGGAAGTATGCATGCACCCAGACTGGAAAAAGTGCAATAAAATAATTAAATATGTATACACATAAAGTTCGGTCTCAACATCAAGGATATTGATAGATGTCTATGAACCAAGCTGGTATTGAAGATTGTGCTTCCCTTCACCGGTGTATGAGTAGTGCAATAAATGAATTTTTCAGTGACTTTTGGTGTTATGGGTGACACCCTTATAGATACTAGCCTCTCACCTGAGAAGTGCTAGTATATTAGCACATAAAGGTTTCTTTGTGTCGTGTGCGTCACAACGACCTCTAGAGGTCTCCGGTGTGTGTTGTCTCAGCTATGCAGTAGTGACTTGTGTTTCTTCCAGGGGGTGTCCCGGCTTTCTTTAAACGTTTTCCCTCATCATATGTAAAAGTATATAAAAAAACAAAAAACACTCCTTCCCCATCCCCATTTGAAGAAGTCACGAGGAGCATGGCGTAAAGCGTAGGGTGGTAGCAGAGGTTGTTGGAAAAGTTAATGCTGAAAGGAAACGAGCTTGGCGCTCGTGGAATATTTTATCCATTTTCTATCTACAAAATGTGAGTTTTAATACAAAAGTTTTAAATAAACCTGTTTTTATCAAAACGTTATCACACCAGAAGGAGTGTTTTTTGGGTTTTTTATATACTTTTACATATGATGAGGAAAAACATTTAAAGAAAGCCGGTACACCCCCTGGAAGAAACACAAGTCACTACTGCATAGCTGAGACAACACACACCGGAGACCCCTAGAGGTCGTTGTGACCCCCACGACACAAAGAAACCTTTATGTGCTAATATACTAGCACTTCTCAGGTGAGAGGCTAGTATCTATAAGGGTGTCACCCATAACACCAAAAGTCACTGAAAAATTCATTTATTGCACTACTCATTCACCGGTGAAGGGAAACACAATCTTCAATACCAGCTTGGCTCATAGACATCTATCAATATCCATGATGTTGAGACCGAACTTTATGTGTATACATCTTTGATTATTTTATTGCACTGTCCAGTCTGGGTGCATGCATACTTCCTTTTGGATGAGGACTACATATAACTATTTTCCAAAAGTAATATATGCCTCTGAATTTACCCAGGATCATTATACTGTGTTATATACATAAGCTATTTTATCTGTTTTATTTATTTCTAGGTGCCCAGCCTTGAGACACGTGTATAAGAAATGGTCTTATAATTATATTATTTGCCCTCATTGACCTCCAATCATTACTCTTTAGTTATCTGCCGCTGTTTACCCTCTGTATGTATGTTTTTTATCTGATATTTTACCAATAGCGCTCCACTATCTCTGACAGAAATTGGCTCTTTACCACGTGTCCATTCACAACCGGTGACATGATGTAAACAAACCAAGGTAACGAGCTGTTACTGGGTTCTCCTCCTCACACAACAATCATATGTGAGAAAGAGATTGCGGTAACAGCTCGTTACTAGAGTTGAGCGAACCCAGACTGTAAAGTTCGGGTCCGTACCGGACTTTGGGATGTCCATGCCCTGAACCCGAACATTTGCAAATGTGGCATGGCTGTGATTGGCCAGTGCATCATGTGACCCAGACTATTTTTGGCGCCTTTTCTATAGCTGCAGGGCAGCCAATCATCAACATGTTTCACACGTTTGCCCTTAGAAGCCATCACAACCATGCCTACTAATGGCATGGCTGTGATAGGCTAGTGCATCATGTGACCCATCCTCTATATGGAGTCACGTATGCCGTGTGTCACATCGTCTCAGGCTAGTGTAGGGAGAGCATGCTGCCGGCGCTGTGAGGGACAGATTACCGATCTAATATCATCTCATCCTGTATTACAGAAAGGTTCCTAGTGGTGCTGTAAGGGGAAAGCTTAGCGTTCTAAAACCATCTGATACTGGACTAGGTACTGTTTACTGGTGCTGTGAGGGACAGATTATTATTCTAAAATCATCTTATCCTGTATGACAGAAAGGTTCTGGTGTTGCTGCGAGGGGAAAGCTTAGCGTTCTAAAACCATCTGATACTGGATTGTGTACAGTTTACTGGTGCTGTGAGGGACAGATTATTGTTCTAAAATCATCTCCTAATGCTATAGGGAGAGGTTCCTGCTGGTATTGTGAGGGACAGATTATTGTTCTAAAATCATCACATACTGCTATAGGGAGAAGTTCCTGCTGGTGCTGTGAGGGACAGATTATTGTTCTAAAATCATCCCCTACTGCTATAGGGAGAGGTTCCTGCTGGTGCTTTAAGGGACAGATTATTGTTCTAAAATCATCACCTACTGCTATAGGGAGAGGTTCCTGCTGGTGCTGTGAGTGACAGATTATTGTTCTAAAATCATCTCCTAGTTCTATAGGGAGAGGTTCCAGTTGGTGCTGTGAGGGACAGATTATTGTTCTAAAATCCTCTCCTCGTTCTATAGGGAGAGGTTCCTGATGGTGCTGTGAGGGACAGATTATTGTTCTAAAATCATCTCCTAGTTCTATAGGGAGAGGTTCCTGCTGGCGCTGTAAGGGACAGATTATTGTTCTAAAATCATCACATACTGCTAGAGGGAGAGGTTCCTGCTGATGCTGTGAGAGACAGATTATGGTTCTAAAAACATCTCCTACTGCTATAAGGAGAGGTTCCTGCTGGTGCTGTAAGGGACAGATTATTGTTCTAAAATCATCTCCTAATTCAATAGGGAGAGGTTCCTGCTGGTGCTGTGAGGGACAGATTATTGTTCTAAAATAATCTCCTAGTGCTATAAGGAGAGGTTCCAGCTGGTGCTGTGAGGGACAGATTATTGTTCTAAAATCATCTCCTAGTTCTATAGAGAGAGGATCCTGCTGGTGCTATGAGGGACAGATTATTGTTCTAAAATCATCTCCTAGTGCTATGGGGAGAGGTCTCTGCTGGTGCAGTAAAGGACAGATTATTGTTCTAAAATCATCACATACTGCTAGAGGGAGAGGTTCCTGCTGGTGCTGTGAGGGGCAGATTATTGTTCTAAAAGCATCTCCTACTGCTATAGGAAGAGGTTCATGCTGGTGATGTGAGGGACAGCTTATTGTTCTAAAATCATCTCCTAGTTATGTAGAGAGAGGTTCCTGCTGGTGCTGTGAGGGACAGATTATTGTTGTAAAATCATCTCCTAGTGCTATAGGGAGAGGATCCTGCTGGTGCTGTAAGGGACAGATTATTGTTCTAAAATCATCTCCTAGTTCTATAGGGAGAGGTTCCTGCTGGTGCTGCGAGGTACAGATTATTGTCCTAAAATCATCTCCTAGTTCTATAGGGAGAGGTTCCTGCTGGTGCTGTGAGGGACTGATTATTGTTCTAAAATCATCTCCTAGTGCTA
Organism: Glandirana rugosa; assembly: GCA_018402905.1. Taxonomy (NCBI): domain Eukaryota; kingdom Metazoa; phylum Chordata; class Amphibia; order Anura; family Ranidae; genus Glandirana; species Glandirana rugosa. Next base: position 61,542 of record BLSH010136317.1, read on the forward strand.
TAGGGAGAGGTTCCTGCTGGTGCTGTAAGGGACAGATTATTGTTCTAAAATCATCTCCTAGTTCTATAGGGAGAGGTTCCTGCTGGTGCTGTAAGGGACAGATTATTGTTCTAAAATCATCACATACTGCTAGAGTGAGAGGTTCCTGCTGCTCCTGTGAGGGACAGATTATTGTACTAAAATCATATCATACTGGTGTAGGGAGAGGTTCCTGCTGTTGGTGTGAGCGGTCCATTTCTTGCACAAAAATAAAAAGTGCGTCTACGTTGTTGTTTTCCAAAAAAAAGAAGAATTCATTCTTCTTTTTTTATTATTATTAATAAATAGTGCTACATACTACATAGTACATTTGCGGGCAGAATGAGGAGAGCGTCAAATAAGGGACGTGATCGTGGTGCTGCTGGTGTTGGTGGTGTTGGTGAAGTTCCTGTTGCAAGGAGAGGACGTGGTCGATTTGTGCCAGCTACACGCACAAGGGAAACACATTCTTCAGGTGCGAGTAGCCGACAGAATCTTCAACGTTATATGGTAGGCACGAATGCCGCTCAACGAATGTGAGGACAGAACCAGTTCCTTCACATTGTCTTCCACCCAGTCCCTTGATGAAAGCTCAGAGTTGGCACCTGAACCCCATGGCCATCTGTCTTTCACCTCAGCCCCTTGTAAATTAGCCAAGCAGTCTGAGCCCCAAGTCATGCAACAGTCTCTTATGCTTTTTGATGACTCTCCTGGTGTGCTTTCCGTGGACCATCCACATAGCACTGCCCCAGAAGTGGAAGACATTCAGTGCACCGATGCCCAACCACTTCTGTTGCAGGATGAGGACATGGAAACACCAGCGCAGCACGTCTCTGATGATGACGAAACACAGGTGCCAACTGCTGCAGCTTTCCTCAGTGTGCAGACTGACAAGGAGGGCAATGGTGAAGGGTGGGTGGAAGATGATGTGGAGGAGGAGGATGATGAGGTCCTAGACCCCACATTGAATGAGGGTCATGCGAGTGATGTGTGCATTTTGGAGGAAGAGGTGGTGGTCGCACAGAGGCACCAGCACAGCAAAAGAGGAAGCAGGTTGCAAAAGCGGAGTGACCGTCCCCTAGACAGTATGCCTGCCACTACCCACCGCATCCAGGGACCTAGCACACCAAAGGCAGCTCAAGGCGTTCCCCAGCGTGGCAGCTCTTCAGACAATGTGCTGACGACAAGACACGAGTGGTTTGCACGCTGTGCAAAGAGAGCCTCAAGCGAGGCATAAATGTTCTAAACCTGAGCACAACCTGCATGACCAGGCATCTAAATTCAAAGCACTTGCTGCAGTGGAATAAGTACCTCAAATTCCAAGAAAGGTCTCGGCCTTCTCCTCCACCTCTACAGTGCCAGTGTCACCTGCCACCCAGCAAACAGAGCATGTGACAGCAACGCCACCATGTCCGCCACTGTCCCCAAGCATTTCCACATGGTCCCATAGAAGCTTACAGCTCTACATCTCCCAAACACTGGAGAGATAGAGGAAGTACCCCCTTACCCACCCACGATCCCTGGCCCTGAATGCCAGCATTTCAAAATTCCTGGCCTTTGAAATGCTATCATTCCGTCTGGTGGACACGGATAGTTTTAAAAACCTGATGGCGGTTGCTGTCCCACAGTACATGGTTCCCAGCCGCCACTACATTTCCAGGCGAGCCACCCCTTCCCTGCACAAACAAGTCGGGGACGAGATCAAGTGTGCACTGCGCAACGCCATCTGTGGCAAGGACCAAATAACCACTTATACGGGCAGGGACGCTATATCTCACTAACTGCACACTGGGCAAATGTAGTGGCGGGTGGGCCTGAGGCGGCTAGCCGTTTGGCGTATGTCCTTCCACCACCGAGGATTGCAGGTCATTTCTCTTTGCCTCCTGTTGCCTCCTCCTCTTACTGCGCTTCCTCCTCCTCCTCCTCTACCACCTCCTCATCCGCTCAGCGTAACACCTTCACCTCCAACTTCAGCACATACAGGGGGAAATGACAGCAGGCTGTTTTAAAACTGATATGTTTGGGGGATAAACCCCACACTGCGCAGCAGCTGTGGATGGGCATTGAACAACAGACCGATGAGTGGTTGTTGCCACTGAGCCTCAAGCCCGGCCTGGTGGTGTGCGAACATGGGCGAAATCTTGTAGCAGCTCTGGGCCTAGCCGGTTTGATGCACATCCCTTGCCTGACGCATGTTCAGAATTTGGTGGTGCAGAAATTTCTAAAAAAACTACCCGGATATGTCAGAGCTGCTGTAGAAAGTTCGGGCCGTCTGTGCGCGCTTTCGGCGTTCTCACCCTGCTGCTGCTCGCCTGTCTGCGCTGCAGCGGAACTTCGGTCTTCCCGCTCACCGCCTCCTATGTGACGTGCCCACAAGGTGGAACATGCAGGGGTCAGTCGCTCTGCGGAACAGCACCACTTCACCGCCAACGAGTGGCCTCCATGCTAGACCTGTGTACCATATTGCTGTGTTTCGAGTGCTCCACCAACAAGGCCAGTGCCGATGACGCTGAGCGGAGGTGAATCCAGATTGAGGAACCCAAGGGAACGAGCTCTGAGCTCGTGGATATATGCTGAATTTTAATTTATAAATGTGAGTGTTTTTATGCTAATTTAAATAAATCACCTTTTTTAGAAACTTTACTGCACTATGGAGTCTGTTCAAAACCTTCTTTCCACATATACTGGGAAATGAATGAGTGAGAACATACGTGGATGAACTGACAACACTTAGGAGGAAAAGTGAGGTCGGTGTGAGGAAAGAGGGAGACCCCTGGTGGAGATACAGAGGAACCACATCACCCCAAAGTAAAGATACCTTTACGTGCTATTGCCCTAGCACACTCAGGTGAGAGGCTAGAACACTTAAAAGGAGCACACTATATATAACAGTCACCACTATATGCATTTTTTTCATCACTTTTGAAATCGTCACTTGAGACCGGTATAAGGACACTTGAGCAAAGAAGATCGGTCTAAGGGAAAGCAAGCTTGTAAAAGCAGAAAAATTGGGACACCACTTATGCACTTTTTTGTATTTGCACAAATTTGCACATTAAGTTATTCGACATTAATATATTTTTATTTTTATAATGGTGTCCAGCCTTGAGACACATTAGCACTGTTAAGTTGAATACTGTATAATTTATGAGTCTGTGCAAAAAACTGTTTGTCAGGGAGGTTATATATTGGTGTCCAGCCGTGAGACACACAATATTGACTCTACAATCTTATTTGTTACAAATGCACTGTTGGTCACTTTAATATTTATTCATTAATTTATCAGGAATTATTTTATGGTTTACACATTATGCTAAAGTTTGTTTTGTGACGAGCACGTAGCAACCCCCCTCCTAAAAATCATTGTTACTATCCTACTTCTATGTCTCCTTGAAAAAACACTTCGGGCGATGATGGAAGAGGATGTGGCACAGGAGAAAGAGGAGGAGGAAGAGGGGTAATTTCCACGGTTATCAGGCCAGTCATTCACAAGTGGCTCGGAGGGTGGGTTCCTGCACCAGCATAGGCCAGGTAAAAAATTTTCAAGGCAAGGCGCAGTTCTGGAGGATGAGGAGGAGGAAGATGATGATGATGAGGAGGAGGAACCGTGTTCACAGCAGGGTGGCACCCAACGCAGCTCCTGGGCATCACTGGAGCGTGGCTGGGGGGATACACCTCCCACAGAGGACAGCTTGTCTTTGCCTCTGGGCAGCCTGGCACACATGAGCGACTACATGCTGCAGTGCCTGCTTAACTTGTGCCAATTACTGGGTGGCCACCCTGCTGGGTCCCCGTTACAAGGACAACGTGCCGTCCTTAATTCCCTCACTGGAGCGGGATCGGAAGATGCACAACTACAAGCGCACGCTGGTGGACGTGCTGCTGAGGGCATTCCCAAATGACACAGGGGGCTCTGTGGAAGGTAGGTGGAAAACATATATTATAAGTGAAAAGTTTGTGACAGTCAGTATATAAAAATGGGAGGAGGACGTCGTCTATATGAATAGATGGCCACAACTGGTCCTCTGGGCCAGGTATATAGATGACGTCCTCCTCCTTTGGAAAGGTACTGCAAGTGATTTGGAGCACTTCTTCACATTTCTTAACATGAACGATAGGGGCATCACATTGGAATTTGAAGCCAGCAAGACCAACATCCATTTTCTTGACCTGGAGATCTCTGTGGAGGGTGATATCTTGAAGACACGTACTTTCTTCAAGCCTACAGATAGGAACGGTTACATTTCCACTGACAGCTGCCATCACAATTCTTGGCTAAAATCAGTCCCGAGGAGTCAATTCCTCAGAATAAGGAAGAACTGTACTGATAGTCATGACTATGAATCTCAGGTCAATGTTCTGAAGGACCGCTTTCTCGATAAGGGATATGATGAATCCTTTATAGATGAAGAAATTGAAAGGGCCCACAATACCGATAGACGAACTCTGACATGCACACAATCCAGATCCTCGAGTGATAAGGATCAACACTTCAAATGGTCACTTTTTACATCCTTCTCAACACAGCACAGAAAGTTCCTAAATATTGTTCGTAAACATTGGGGCATTCTTCAGTGACCATGTCCTGGGACCCTTATTGCCTGAGACGGCTAAGGTGATCTTCAGAGGAGCTTCCTCCTTGAGACATAAGATCTCACCCAATGTATTAGATCCTCCAGTCAGACCAACTTTCTTCCATAACCTTAAAGGTTTTTACCCATGCAGGAGGTGTAGGGTTTGTAAATTGAACAAGTGTAAAGATAGGAAGATTATGACATTTTCTTCTACAACCACGCAGGCCACGTACAACATCAAACACTTCTGCACGTGTGAGACTAAGAATGTTGTATATATGATCACCTGCCCCTGCGGTAAACAGTATATTGCACGAACCATCAGAACATTTACAACAAGAGTGAGCGAACATATCACAAATATCACCAAAGGGAAAACCAAGCATAGTGTGCCCAAACATTACCTTAGGGCACATGACAGGGATCCCAGTGGCACTATGTTTTCAGCGATTGATAAGTTCGTTCCGCATTGGAGGGGGAGTAACAACGTGAGGGGTGTTTCACAGCAAGAAGTATACTGGATTCATTTGCTTAAGACCTATACTCCGTATGGGTTAAATGTGGACTGGGATATTAATTCTTTTATTAACCGATCATGATTGTGTGATATGTCCTAACTCATAGTGAATCCACTCTTACGATTTTTAGAGGCATTTCTGAGTCTTTTTATTTATTTTGTTTATTTATTTTATTTTGATTATATAATTCATCAACCAGCTGCATTACGGATTGATCTGTAAAGCCTCATTCACCTTTATGGGACATATTTCAGAACAAGTTTTTTGGTCGATACCGATTGTTACTATGACTGCTTACATGTGGGCCTTTTTTCCTAGATAAGTGTTTTTGACAATATTCACTACGTATGAACAGTTATTATCCCATCTTTTTTCGTTTACAACGATCGGTGGCACGATCGTTCATATTTTAATTTTTTTTGTTTTTTTTGGGCCTTTTCCCAGATAGGTGCTTTTAACAACACTCAATACATATGAACGGTTAATATTCAGTTTTTTCCGCTTACAAGGATCGGGTTATAAGATCGTTCACACTTTGAACCTATTTTGTTTTTTGTTTTTCGGATAGGTGTTTGACAACACTCACTTCATATGTACGGTTATCATCCTGTCATTATTTACACTTTTATCGATTTTTGATATTTTGTTGAGGAGAGTGTTGCCCACCCATTGCAATTTGATTGCTTGGTTATCGGTACGATCACTCATCATATCTGAAAAAATCGGCTTTATCACTTTTCTATTTTACAACCTTTCTGGGATGATTGTCAGTTCACCTTTTTAGAACAATATTCAAGGTGTTTCCCCCTATATAGATGGGCCTTTATGCTTAGAATATTTACAGCCCTGTTACATAGATTGCCACAATCTCATCAGAACTTTTTGCGCCGCTGTCAATCGGATGCATGCCCCGCCCCTGTCAGCAGAGTGGGTCCGAATGTACGGACTTGTAGCGTCATTTCCGTTTCCCATCGGACCCATGAGCGGAATTGACGTCATAACAGCATGCGGGCTCCCTTTTCTGTGGGGAATACTAACATTCGTTTCTCTCTCGAGGTATCATGTCTCCTTGTAGTCTTAAGTTTTACTAATTGTTTTAACCCTTTTTCTATATGAATAATTAAAATCCTCTAACACCTGATGTAGGCTAACTTCCTGTTTCAGACCGGAAGTACCACGTGGAACGCATATCGCAAATTTACATTTTCTAGTGCTATGGAAACATGTTGTTAAACAGTTGAGGGTGACACTTTGATCACCCTTCACTCAAACCCTGATTTGACCTTTTCGCGTTTTTACCGGAAGTACTTGCTGAAACGCTCGGCACGGACCTGTGGGCGGAAGCTCATGATTCCCAAATAAAGGTGCATGATAGCTATATATACAGCAGCATTTCTCTGTGTTGGTAACCCCAGAAGACATATTCTAATATGAAACGCGTCGGGAGTCTGATACTTTGAATTGCTGCGTTCATGTTACCAACTTACCTCAATATAGAGTTGAAGAATTTTTGACTTTTTAACCCAAATAAATACACCTCATCACCCGAGGTTTTACACTATCCTGAGTCTCTTTTATCCCCCTCTTTCATTCATCAATCTGGAGCCACCAGTTAATCCCACCCCTTATCTGCTGTCATCACGGGCGGGTGGCAGAATTTCCTTGGCTTCCCTGTCTTACAAGTAAGACCTACCAAATCGTTTGGGAGTGTGTGACGTACTATCCCCAGTAAAGGAGGCAGATACCCAATCGACGGAGGAACCCGGGACCTATAGGAGCCGACTTCAAAGGCATCTTCTTCACCCCTGGAGACCGTCTGGACCATCTGCGGAGAGTGTGACGTGCCTATCCACATCCACCATTGTCCAGTATCCCTTTGAGTGTTCGGTGCCTTATCTAACCAGGCGTCTGGTAAGCCTCCATTTTACCATTATTTGAGGATTTTACATTCATCTGTATTGGACTGTTTCTATCACTCCCACTGAAGAGAACCTTCACAGCATATTTTTATATACTGACTGTCACAAACTTTTCACTTATAATATATGTTTTCCACCTACCTTTCACATATAAGGTTTACTTATTATTATCCATTGAATTGTAATGGTGTAATCTGAATTCTTGTACACGGGTTGAGCGCTATATCATTATTATTTTTTAAGTACTTGATTATCAATGAGTTTGATTGAGGTATAGCTGCTCGCCTTTTGTTTCACATTTGTTTGCCTTAGCGCAGTATCACTTGCACATTGGCTCTGTGGAAGAACAAGGCGAAGGTGGAGGAGGAGGAAGAGGTCGCCAACGCAGCTATGGCACCGCCAGCACCTCAGAAGACAGGGTTAGCATGGCTGAAATGTGGAAAAGCTTTGTCAGCAGCACGCCACAACAAACAGCACCACCAGCTGATAGGCAACGCCTTAGCAGGAGGCAGCGTATCAGCAACATGGTGGAACAGTATGTGTGCACACGCCTACACGTACTGACTGATGGGTCTGTCCAATTCAACTTCTGAGTCTCCAAATTGGGCACATGGCCTGACCTTGCCCTTTATGCCTTGGAGGTGCTGGCCTGCCCTGTAGCCAGTGTATTGTCTGAACGTGTGTTTAGCGCGGCAGGCGGCATTATCACAGACAAGCGCAGCTGCCTGTGCACAGCCAACGTGGACAAGCTAACGTTTTTATTAAAAAGAACCAGGCATGGATCCCACAAGACTTGTCTGTACCTTGTGCAGAATAAACATTTAGACCGGACTCACACAGCCATTGGTATACTTGTTTTTTTTAATATGTCTCAATATTTTGGGGGCTACCCCAATTAGAAAAAAAAAACAAACAAGCTCAATTGTAACTGCTGATTTATATGAAGACATTGACACGTACGTTCTACTTATATGCTTGTGAAATGTATATCTTACTGACTTGTATGACCTGTATACCTTGCTTGTTAAAACAATAAAAAAAACTTTGCAATGAAAAAAAACAAACAAACAAACAACAGTGTTGGCTACCTCCTCCTCCACCAAAGCCACTTCCACCTACACTGCCACGGTCACGGCCTAATCAACCTCTATGCTCCTACTCCACATCCACCTCCTCCTCCCATTTTATTTTTTTTAATGTAATTTTAAGTTATTTCCCTATCCACATTTGTTTGTAGAGCACTTGTCCTACTCTTACCCCCATTTTGCTTCCTTTTGCAGCCCTCTAGCTCTTTCCAGGAATTTTTATAGCCATTTTTGTGCCCAAAAGTTCAGGTCACTATTGACTTCAATGGGGTTCGAGGTCCAGGGTCAAGTTCGGGTCAAGTTTGGTACTGAACCCGAACTTTTCCGCAAAGTTCGGCCGAACCAGACGAAGCCGAACATCCAGGTGTCCGCTCAACTCCTCTCATTACCGCAACACACTGATCCCCCCAGTAATAAAGAGGACCTGTCACCACCCCATCAAAGTATCTGTCACCACCCCATCAAAGTACCTGTCACAGCCCATCAGAGTGCTTGTCATCTGCCCATCAAAGTACCCGAGTGCCAGTCAACAGCCTATATGAGTACCCAAGTACCTGTCACCTGCCCATCAGAGTAACCGAGTACCTGTCACAAGCCCATCAGAGTACCTGAGTACCTTTCAACAGCCCATCAGAGTACCTGAGTACCTCTCACCTGCCCATCTGAGTACCCAAGCTCCTGTCACCAGCCCATCTGAGTACCCGAGCACCTGTCACCAGCCCATCAAAGTACCCGAGCACCTGTCACCAGCCCATCAGAGTACCCAAGTACCTGTCACAGCCCATCTGAGTACCCGAGTACCTGTCATCAGCTTATAAAAGTACTCGGGTACATGTCAATAGCCAGGGGAGGGCTGGCAGCCTTAGGCCTGGGGGGCAAGTCCAGTCAAGTGGCCCATTGAACAACCGAATCAGGTCACCATCCATGCCCACCTGGTTTTATAACGGACATTGATGTTATGAAGCAATACAAATATGATACAATGTGGTAACATAGTTTAATGTTAATATCAACAAAGGAGGTTTAACAAAAATAATGCATCAATGCAGCTCATCAGTGCCCACCAATGCAGCCTCATCAGTGCCCACCAATGTAGCCTCATCAGTGCCCATCAACTTAGCCTCATCAATGCCCATCAATGCAGCCTCACCAGTGCCTATCAAATGCAACCTGATCAGTGCCCATCAGCACAGCTGGCCCTGGGTGCCCCCCCTTTGCCTGCAGTTAGTTGGTGGCTGCACCCCTGGCCCCTGCTTCCTTCTTCCACAAGAAGAAAAAAGTGTGAGAGGGCAGCGGCCGTCAGCCATTTTGAATGTAAGTTAGGGTGGCCTGGGGGGCAATTGCCACCCTGCCCCAGCCCTCCCCTGTCAATAGCCCATCAGAGTACCCAAGTACCTGTCACCAGCCCATCTGCGTACCCGAGTACCTGTCACCAGACCATCAGCGTACCCGAGTACCTGTCACCAGCCCATCTGAGTGCCTGTGTACCTGTTACCAGCCCATTTCAGTACCCGAGTACTTGACACCAGCCCATCAAAGTACCTGAGCACCTGTCACCAGACCATCAGCGTACCCGAGTACCTGTCACTAGCCCATCTGAGCACCCAAATACCTGTCCCCAGCCCATCAGAGTACCCAATTGTTTGTCACAAGTCCATCAGAGTACCCGAGTACCTGTCACAGCCCATCTGAATACCCGAGTACCTGTCACAGCCCTTCTGAGTACCCGAGTACCTGTCACCAGCCCATCAGAGTACCCGAGTACCTGTCACCAGCCCATCAGAGTACCCGAGTATCTGTCACCGGCCCATCAGAGTACCCAAGTACCTGTCACCAGCCCATCTGAGTACCCGAGCACCTGTCACCAGCCCATCAGAGTACCCGAGTACCTGTCACCAGCCCATCAGAGTACCTTTCACCAACCCATCTGAGTACCCGAGTACCTGTAACCAGCCCATCAAAGTATCAGAGTACTTGTCACCAGCCTATCAGAGTACCCGAGTACTTGTCACCAGCCCATCAAAGTACCTGAGCACCTGTCACCAGACCATCCGCTTACCTGAGTACCTGTCACCAGCCCATCTGAGCACCCAAATACCTGTCACCAGCCCATCAGAGTACCCGAGTACCTGTCACCAGCCCATCAGAGTACCCGATTAAATGTCACCAGCCCATCAGAGTACCAGAGTACCTGTCACCAGCCCATCTGAGTACCCGAGTACCTGTCACCAGCCCATCTGAGTACCCGAGTACTTGTCACCAGCTTATCAAAGTACCCCAGTACTTGTCACCTGCCCATCAAAGTATCCAAGTACCTGTCACCAGACCATCAGAGTACCTGAGTACCTGCCACCAGCCCATCTGAGTACCCGAGCACCTGCCACCAGCCCATCTGAGCATCCCAGTACTTGTCAACAGCCCATCAGAGTACCCAAGCACCTGTCACCAGACCATCAGCGTACCCAAGTACCTGTCACCAGCCTATCTGAGTACCAGAGTACCTGTCACCAGCCCATCTGAGTACTCGAGTACTTGTCACCAGCCCATCAGAGTACCCAAGTACTTGTCACCAGCCCATCAAAGTACCCGAGCACCTTTTCACCTGTCACCAGACCATCAGCGTACCCGAGTACCTGTCACGAGCCCATCTGAATACCCAATTGTCTGTCACCAGCCCATCAAAGTACCCTAGTGCTTGTCACCAGCCCATCAAAGTACCCATGCACCTGTCACCAAACCATCAGCTTACCTGAGTACCTGTCACCAGCCCATCTGAGCACCCTAATACCTGTCACCAGCCCATCAGAGTACCCGAGTACCTGTCACCAGCCCATCAGAGTACCCGAGTACCTGTCACCAGCCCATCAGAGTACCAGAGTATCTGTCACCAGCCCATATGAGTACCCGAGTACCTGTCACCAGCCCATCTGAGTACCCGAGTACCCGTCGCCAGCTAATCAAAGTACGAGAGTACTTGTCACCCGCCCATCAAAGTACCCCAGTACTTGTCACCTACCCTTCAGAGTACCCGAGCACCTACCACCAGCCCATTTGAGTACCCGAGTACTTGTCACCAGCCCATCAGAGTACCCAAGCACCTGTCACCAGACCATCAGCGTACCCAAGTACCTGTCACCAGCCCATCTGAGCACCCGAATACCTGTCACCAGCCCATCAAAGTATCAGAGTACTTGTCACCAGCCCATCAGAGTACCCGTGTACTTGTCACCAGCCCATCAGAGTACCCGTGTACCTGTCATCAGCCCATCTGAGTACCCAATTGTCTGTCACCAGCCCATCAAAGTACCCAAGTACTTGTCACCAGCCCATCAAAGTACCCGAGTACCTGTCACCAGACCATCAGAGTACCCGAGCACCTACCACCAGCCCATTTGAGTACCCGAGTACTTGTCACCAGCCCATCAGAGTACCCAAGCACCTGTCACCAGACCATCAGCGTACCCAAGTACCTGTCACCAGCCCATCTGAGCACCCAAATATCTGTCACCAGCCCATCAGAGTACCAGAGTACCTGTCACCAGCCCATCAGAGTACCCAAGTACCTGTCATCAGCCCATCAGAGTACCAGAGTACCTGTCACCAGCCCATCTGAGTACCCGAGTACCTGTCACCAGTTTATCAGAGTACCCGAGTACCTGTCACCAGCCCATCAGAGTACCCAAGTACCTGTCACCAACCCATCAGAGTACCCGAGTACCTGCCACCAGCCCATCTAAGTACCCGAGTACTTGTCACCAGCCCATCAGAGTACCCGAGCACCTGCCACCAGCCCATCTGAGTACCCGAGTACTTGTCACCAGCCCATCAGAGTACCCAAGCACCTGTCACCAGACCATCAGCGTACCCAAGTACCTGTCGCCAGCCCATCTGAGCACCCGAGTACTTGTCACCAGCCCCTCTGAGTACCCAAGTACCTGTCACCAGCCCATCAAAGTATCAGAGTACTTGTCACCAGCCCATCAGAGTACTTGTGTACCTGTCATCAGCCCATCTGAGTACCCAATTGTCTGTCACCAGCCCATCAATGTACCCAAGTACTTGTCACCAGCCCATCAAAGTACCCGAGTTCCTGTCACCAGACCATCAGAGTACCTGAGTACCTGCCACCAGCACATCTGAGCACCCAAATATCTGTCACCAGCCCATCAGAGCACCAGAGTACCTGTCACCAGCCCATCTGAGTACCCGAGTACCTGTCACTATCCCATCAGAGTACCCGAGTACCTGTCACCAGCCCATCAGAGTACCCGAGTACCTGTCACCAACCCATTAGAGTACCCGAGTACCTGTCACCAGCCCATCAGAGTACCCGAGTACCTGTCACCAACCCATCAGAGTACCCGAGTACCTGCCACCAGCCCATCTAAGTACCCGAGTACCCGTCACCAGCCCATCTGAGTACCCGAGTACCTGTCACCAGCCCATGATAGTACCAGAGTACCTATCTGCAGCCCATCAGATTACCAAAGCACCTGTATACAGCCCATCAAAGTACCTGAGTTCCTATCTGCAGCCCATCAGAGTACCCGTGTACCTATCTCCAGCCCATCAGAGTACCTGAATACCTATCTTCCTACCTCTATGACCTTCAAAAATGTGATAGGTAGGAATGAAATTAGGTGTGTAATTTATGCTCCTAGAACGCGTGAAGGTACTACTTCAATGTTGGACCTTTGTATGTGGCCAGGTTGTGTAAAAGTCTCACACATGTGTTATTGCCATACTCAGGATGAGTAGCAGAATGTATTTTGGGGGGGTCATTTTTGCTATGTACATGCTATGTTTTAGAAATATCTTATAAATTGACCACTTTGTGTAAAAATAAAAGCGTTTTCATTTTCTTTCCACGTTTTTCAAAGACTTGTGGAAAAAAAATAAGCATTCAAAAGACTCATAATTAGTGTTGAGCGAACCCGGACTGTAACGTTCGGGTCCGTACCGAACTTTTGGGTGTCCGTGGCACGGACCCGGACATTTCAAAAATCGTTCGGGTTCGGTCCGGGGTTCTGCTATTTTACTCCACGTGTTGAGAAGCTGCAGGGCAGCCAATCAACAAGCGTTTCACTGGTTTGCCCTTAGAAGCCATCACAGCCATGCCTACTAATGGCATGGCTGTGATTGGCCGGTGCATCATGTGACCCAGCCTCTTTATAAGCTGGAGTCACAGTGCTGCAGTCACATGCTCCTTGGGTTAGTGTAGGGAAAGGTAGCTGACGGCGTGAGGGACAGATTTTAGCCATTTTAAGACCTGATCCTGCATCCTGAGATAGATTACTTTACTACTGCTGTCTGTGCTGTTGCTCTGAGGACAGATAGCAGAAATTAGGGATTTCACATACCGCTGCTTTGAGTTGCAGATC
>BLSH010136317.1:79260-102631 GCA_018402905.1 Glandirana rugosa
ATTCTCCGTACCGTTAAAAAAACTTCAACATAAAAAAGAGGTGTTAAGAACCCTTTTAATTCTTTAATAATAATAAAAAAAATATGTTTTAACAGTATTGATGTTCAATAAAGAGTGTGTGTCATATACGTATGGAGGGTATTTGGGGTTTTATGTAAGACGATGTCGGACCGATGTATCTCTCCAGGTTGTACGTCCCTCGTGGTAGTTCGCAAGATCCTCGTATTTAATGTGTATTTTATTTTTCTGGATAATGTAAAAACTTCCGGGTCCTCGAGGTCCTGTTACCTTAATGGGTGTTTTACTGGGGTAAAACTTTTCGTTTGTGGGGTTGTATATAAGGTACTCAGTAATACTCATCTCAACTCGCTTGGAGACCTTCAAGCCCAAGACGACCAGGCAGGCTTGAAGCCCTGTTTCCGTGCGATCGTTCGGGTTCCGTCCGGACCCGGACCCGGACTTTGTCCCGAAGTTCGGACGGACCAGCAGAACCCGAACTTCCAGAGGTTCGCTCAACTCTACTCATAATGACTCATGGAATATATGTTGGGGTGTTTGCTTTTCAAAATGGGGTCATTTTGTGGGTAATTCCATTGTCCTGGAGCTCCTGGGCCTTCAAAAATGTAATAGGTCTTTTTATTTTATGTGTAATTTATGCTCCTAGAACGCTTGATGGTGCTCCCTGCATGTTGGACCTCTCTATGTAGCCAGGCTGTAGCAGAATGTATTTTGGGGTTTATGGGAGGTATGCATATACTGTGTGTGAGAAATAACTTGTAGTTATGACAATTTTGTATAAAAAAAATAATAATAATTTCTTAATTTTCCCAAGAATTGTGGAGAAAAAATACAACTTCAAAAAAATTGCCATGCCTCTTACTAAATACCTTGGAATGTATTATTTTTCAAAAAGGGGTCATTTGGGGGGTATTTGTACTTTCCTGACATTTCAGGGCCTCAAGAAATGAGATAGGCAATCAGTGCATCAGGTGTGATCAATTTTCAATGATTGGCACCATAGCTTGTAGACCAGTGGTTCTCAACTCCTGTCCTCAGGACCCACCAAAAGGCCAGATTTTAAGTATTACCTTGGTGAGAGGTAGACTAGAATACTGCAATCACAGAGCAGCAAATGATAAAACCTGTGATATATTTCAGTTATCCTGCAAACCTGGCCTGTTAGTGGGTCCTTAGGACAGGAGTTGAGAACCACTGCTGTAGACTCTATAACTTTCACACAGACCAAATATAGACTTATTTGGGTTATTTTTACCAAAGATATGTAGCAGTATAGGTTTTGGCCCAAATTTATGAACAAAAATGACTTATTTGCAAAATGTTATCATAGAAACTAAAAACCGCGTTTTTTTTCAAAATTTTTGCTCTTTTTTCACTTATGTCGCAAATAATAAAAAAACCCAGGGGTTATTAAATACCACCAAAAGAAAGCAAAAAAAAATATGATAAAAATTTTGTTTAGGTACAGTGAATGCAAGTAATTGGCATTCAAAGTGTGAGAGCACTGAATGCTGAATATTGGTCTGGGCAGGAAGGGGGTATAAATGTCATGGATTGAAGTGGTTAAGGGACTCACCAAGCCCATGGCTATTCAATCAAAGGGCACCTGGTCAATAAAACCTCTGCAAAACCTGTTCCTTTAAACTACTCTGAGATGACCCCCAAACACATGAGCAAAATGTAACTCTTTACATCTATACGACTGACATTTCAACAGTTCTTCAATCAATTCATAATTCTCTTTGGTTACTCTATACAACAGATCACAAAAGAATAGCAAACTAGGAGAACCCCAGTGGCACACTGTTTAATACTATGATGTGGTCCCTGGCTGGGATCAGGCTGGGGTCCTTCATATGAGCCCCAAGAAAATGTTATTAGAAGACCTCAAAATCAGGCAGGTCTGGCTCAGGGTTGGGGTTTCCACTTCTAATCCTGCAAACACATCAAAGGGGTCGGGTCAGTTTTGGCACACACATCCTGACACGCATTAACCTCGTTATAAACTGAAGTGACGTATTGGTTATGGCATCATAGGGTTTCTTTCTTTTAGGGAGGCTTCTGGACCCTTCAACTTGTGTTTCTTCATAAGTCCCAGCATATCAGGCAGGCTTGTGCTAATCAATAGGTCATGTTGCAACCCTGGAATAACCCAAACCTTTATTGGAGCCATTTCCAGAGGTGTGGACAGTGTTACATGGCCACAGGACAATCATTCATATCACTATGCACACAGATAACACCTGCTTGCTTTCCAGGTATCAGCTTTCATCACAACTTGTCAGGGTAACAACATAAATAGTGTCAAGGAGTGCAACACTCTAATGTCAATTAATCCACAACAAACTCTCAACTATATTTATACTTTTAGCAGTACAGGCTGCATACATGGAACGTTGCCAACCTATGTTACATTCCATCAGCTCTCCCAGCTTTGAGCATTGGACCACCAGATGATCCAGTTGGTGGAAGATCCAGTAACAAACCTCACTGGGTTCTGTATCAACCCTTTGGTTCTTGGGAGAGTTAGGTGCTGGGGTGCTTTTGGTAGGCATATTGTGCACCCAGGCAGACATGTTGCTGTCTTTCACTGGCACCCTGGTGAAGGGATATGCCTCCTTGCTCTGGAACAACTCTCTTGTTAGTGAAGAGCTCCCTAAGAAGCCCTCTGCACAGTTCTATCATTTACCTCAGTGCCCATCACTTTAAGGGATTGGGGTTCAGAATGGGTCACCCATTGGTGCAGTTCTTTGCAAGACCACTCACAAAATGGTCCAGGGTGACCCACTCCAAAATCCTAGTGGGTGTTCGCACCTCAGATTGTAGCATCTTGTACCTGACGCATCAGGACTGGTTTAGCCTTGTCAAAGCAACAGATGCAGAAATGTGCTTAGCTTTAGAACAGATTCAAAACGGGGCAGTTTCACCAACTAGGATAGCCAAGTGATTTGAAATCAATCATTCCAATAGATACTAACAGAAGTCTCCAAGAACCCCAAAATGTAATCTCAGGGTGTTCAGGTAACTCTTGCAACAGTTGGGGTCAAACTGCATGCATCTACAATCACCAATCACACCATTTTAAAATGCGCGAAAGATGTTTTGCTGTCCATAAAGAACATTAAAGCGGTAATAAACCCAAAGCCAAACATTTTATATCTTGCAGCCTACCAATCATTAGATGTGGTGGCTGCATTAATTTTCTCTTTTGGGGGCTTTTTCCCCTATGTTTTCACCTGGTGATCTGGTCAGTAATACACCTCCAATATTAGAGTTCCTACACTCTGAGTAAAAAAAGCAACAGATACAAATTTGAACAGCAGCATTGTTAATCTGGGGGTAGGGGAATGTTAGATGCACTAGAAGATTTAAATACACTAACATTAAAGCAAATTCCACTTAACACTTTATAAGCAGTTACAACAGTGTTTTTGTTCCTTATGGGATAAAGGTTTTACATAAATGAATAAAAGCACCCATGTAAGTGTTAAATGGGTTGTCTCAACATTCTAGCTGCTACATCTGCAGAACGGCTTGTTCTGTTAAAAAATAACAGACTTACTGGCAAGATCACCCGGTGAAAAAAAAGAAAGAGCCTAAAAAAGAAAATGAATGCAGCCAAAAATTTGTAAGGGGCAATATAATAAAAATGTTTGCTTTTTGGTTTGGTGCCGCTTTAAAGCAAAAGTACAGTTTGCCATTAAACATATCGGATTAAAGCAGTTGTAATCTTTCTATCACCTAAAATAACTGGCTGATCCTGCCTGGTGCTCTGTAAACTGGCCATGTTTATCATGGTTGCTGAGCCCTGATACTGTGGTCAGTTTGCGTGCTTCCATCATCCCACTGTCTCTCCTTGTTCCCTCTCTCCCCCTCCCTCCTTGCCTGTCAGCTGTGTCAGTGCTGATCTGCTCCCCAACCCTCCCCTCCTGCTGCAAAAATACCTGTGTATTGTTACTATAGATAGAATACATTATGTGCCCCAATGTATGTTCTTTATAAAAAATATGCAGCTGTATACTTTATTTCAGAGCACCACGCAGCCCCTCCCGCTGTAGTTGTCGGATCGGGGAAGACATTGGCAGGTGGTCATGTGAGCACCGAGTGATTCTCTGAAATAAGGTATACAGCTACATATTTTTATAAATAACATACAATGGGGCATATAATAAAATCTAACACAGGGGATTATAGCAAGAAAAAGTTTGTTAATTTTGTAGATATAGTTTGTAAATGTAGTATGTAGATATAGTTAACATACGTGAAAATAAGTATGAAGAAGTATTTTGGAAAAGAAGGACGTTTTTATGAATAAATATTAGTAGATAAAATTATGATTGGACTTACTAAAGGAACACATTTGGGACAGTAGGAAAGACTTTAGAAACCTGAAACACATTGGGTATGAGAGGTTTTAAATTGAACTCAAGCCTCCGCCAGTGTTATACAGGGTCCTCTCCTGTATTGAAAATGTTTACTCTGCTCCAATTTCATTGCATACTGTAAGCTTCTCATGTTGTACAGTAAGAGCTGTAGCAAGTCAGGTAGAGGGTAATTTTTGTGCTTTCAATCATGAAGGCTAAGCTGGGTACTACCTAGGATAGTAAATACAATCCACCTTTTAACATCCACCCTTCCTGGGTGACACCCGCCCATGAAGGCATTTTGATATTTACATCTCCTATGAGCCCATCCACTGTTTGCATCAGAACACTTTTGGTAAGAGTGCAGAGGCAGGGTGCTGTGATGACTTCAGGAAGCCATTTACAACACTCTGCTGGCCCTTTTCACCAGTTATAATCTGCCTACATTGCTTAGAGAACAGAGACTCAGAAATTACATCATTAATTTTAAAAATGTTAATAGAATGTTGATGAGAGGGGAAAAGAAGAACCAGGTAAGGTAACATATGAGGAGATTAAATTTGAGCTTTTTAGCTTTAGTTACCTTAACTGAGGAATACCATGAGCAGAATGCAAGTAACCTGGCAGGGCTGATATCCAGCATGCCTGTTATCGGTATACTTAAGATTACATTAGCTGAGTTGAGGAAGGGAGTAGAGTGAGCCTAGAGTCAAGGGGTGCCGCAGAAGCACAAGTAACTAGCAGTCATGTTTCCCCAGCTGCAGCATACTGCCAAGTTTGCTACAGTGACGAGGAGGGAGGGTATGATAAGGACATGGACTGTACTTGGGTGCCTGAGAGAAGAGAGAAGAAAAGTGAGGAGGAGAAGGCACAACTCCAATGAGGAGGAGCTTAAGGGCAGCCACCCAATTGCATCAAACCACAGAGCTACACATGTGCAGGGCGCTGCTGCCTCCCCTCTGACTTTTCAATAGTTCTTGGTGTGGACATTTTTCAACACATGTGCAGTAGATCGCACCGTTGCCATTTGCAATCTATGTCTGAAGCGGGTCAAGAGAGGCCAGAACTCTAGCCGCTTGGGCACTACTGTCTTGACAAGACATATGAAGGCCAGTCATGCAGTCTGTTGGCAACAGCACGTGAAAAACCCACACCAGAAAACAAGGCGGACTTCTCCTTGCTCCTCATCTGGGACCTCAACCCCTTCTATACCTCCAGTCCTCTCCAAAACCTGCACTGAGTGGAATGAAGGTCTAGCAATGCGTGCCACAAGTACTTGCAGCCAATCTGCTGCCTTTTTAGCTGGTAGACTCTACCCCTTTACTGAATTTGTGGAATGTGCTGTCCCATAGTGGCAGGTTCCCAAAAAACATTTCTTTTCAGGCAATGTTTTGGCCTCGTTGGACAGGGCGGTCAGCAGCAGGGTTCATATTACCGCTGACTCATGGTCCAGCAGGCATGGTCAGGGATGTTGCCTTTCCTTCACAGCACACTGGGTAACTCTGCTAGCAGCTGGGAAGGATGCAGGACAGAGTTCAGTGTTGGAGCTAGTTCCGCCACCATGCCTCCAAAAAGCTGGTGGGGATTTTTCCACATCCGCCTCCTCCACCCCCTCCTCTTCTACTACCTCTGTGGCCACTTCTGCAGAATTCTCTGAACCTGCAGTGCTCCCTAAGCATTCAAGGGGCTACGCAAGCAGTCAGGCTAAAAGACGCCATGCGGTGCTTGAGTTAGTCTGTCTTGGGGACTGGAGCCACACTGGGGCAGAGATTCTGTCAGTTCTGTGGGGGCAGGTTCAGAGGTGTTTGATTCCACGGCAGCTTGAGCCAGGAATGGTTGTATGCGACAATGGCACCAACCTTCTCTCTGCCCTCCGACAGGGACACTTGACAAATGTTCCATGCTTGAGACACGTCTTGAATTTGGTGGTGCAGCATTTCATGACCAGGTACCGAGGCTTAGCAGATATCCTGAGGCAGGCCAGAAAAGTCTGTGGTCATTTCTGGTGTTCATACAATGCCAGTGCCCGGCTGGCTGACATTCAGCGGGATTTTAACCTGCCCACCAACCGCCTAATTTGTGACATGCCCACCAGGTGGAACTCAACATTGGCAATGCTGCAGCAGCTGCATGTACAGCAGAGGGCCATCAATGAGTACCTCTGTGAGCATGGCACCAGGACAGGCTCAGGGGAGCTTGGTTTCTTTTCACCACATCAGTGGCTACTGCTCAAGGATGCATGCACTGTCCTGTCGCCATTTTTGGAGGCCACAAGGATGGTGAGCAGCGACAATACATGCATCAGTGACACTGTCCCTCTAATATCCCTTCTGGAACACACGATTTGTGGAATCATGGACAGGGCTCTTGAAGCAGAACAGCGGGAGGAAGAGGAGGACTTCCTTTCCTCTCAAGGCCCCCTTTATGTAGAAAGCATTCCTGCAGAGCCACCAAACACACAGGAGGAGGAGGAGGAGGATTATGGTGTCAGCATGGATGTGGCGGATAACACGCAGCAGTCTTCAAGGGATCATGGTTTTCAGTCCCCAGAAATCCAATGAGTTGTACGTGGCTGGGAGGAGGTAGTTCCTGATAATGTCATCCACCGTGACCCAGAGGACAGTCATGCCTCCTCAAACTTACGCTGCATGGGCTCTCAGATTCTGAAAAGCCTGTGAAAAGACCCTAGGATTCGCGGTATCAAGGAGATGGTTCATAACTGGCTAGCAACCCTTCTTGATCCACGTTACAAGGGTAAAGTTGTAGAGGTCATCATGCATGCACAGAGGGAGCAGAGGATGAAATATCTTCAGGATATCTTGAAGAAAAGTTTGTGCAACGCCTTTATAGACCCTGGGAAGCTACCATCTCCTGGTGGAGGAGGTGGCTGGCTGACAGATGCCTTTAAAAAAAATTTCAGTCCTCAGCGCCCAGGCCAGATAGGTTCAAGCAACCATCGTCAGCATCTGCATTATATGGTGCTGGAATATATAGGGGCAAGAGCAGACTTGGAGACCTTTCCAACTGAGCATCCACTGAGTTACTGGGTCTGGAGGATGGACCACTGGCCAGAACTTGCTGAATATGCAATTGAGCTACTGGCCTGTCCTGCATCCAGCGTGTTTTCTGAATGGACATTCAGTGCTGCTGGAGGGTTCGTAACCGATCAAAGAGCGCGCCTGTCCACAGACTCAATTGATAGGCTCACTTTTATAAAATTAAAAAACAAAATGTGTAGGGGTCCCCCAAAGTCGGTACCAGGCCCTTCAGGTTTGGTATAGATTTTAGGGGGGAACCCTGTGCCAAAATTTAAAAAAAATGATGTGGGTGTCCCTCCAAAATCCAAACCAGGCCCTTCAGCTCTGGTATGGATTTTAAGGGGAAACTCGTGCCAATTTTTTTAAAAAAAATTGATGTGGGGGTCCCCCCAAAATCCAAACCAGGCCCTTCAGGTCTGCTATGGATTTTAAGGGGAACCCTGTGCCAAAATTTAAAAACAATGTTGTGGAGGTCCCCCTAAAGTCCATACCAAGCCCTTCAGGTCTGGTATGGATTTTAAGGGGAACCCCCGCCAAATTTAATAAAAAATGGCCCTTATCTGAGCACACAGCCCTAGCATGGCAGGAGGGGGTGGGGACAAGTGAGCATCCCCCCTGAACCATACTAGGCCACATGCCCTCAACATGGGGAGGATGCTTAGAGGTCACCCCCAAAGCACCTTGTCCCCATGGGGTTAATGGGGAGAAGGGCCTCATCCCCACAACCCTTGCTGGTGGTTATGGGGGTCTGTGGGTGGGAGGCTTATCGGAATCTGAAAGCCCCCTTTAATAAGGGGGCCCCCAGATCCCAACCCCCCCCCATGTGAATAGGTAAGGGGTACATTGTATTCCTACCCATTCACCAAAAAAGGAGTAAAGTGGTACAAAAAACAAGAGGCAGTTTTGACAAGTCCTTTATTGTGTAAAATAGCTCTTTCTTCTTTCTTCCTCCATCTTCCCCTGCCCCCAGTCCTTCTTCTGGTCTTCTGCTTCTTCTTTCGGTCTTCTTTCTTCCTCTCTTCATCTTCTTCTTCCTTCTTCTTTCACTGCCCCCACTGCCACAGCCATGCCGTCCAGAGGTGTCTCCCAGAATGAGCAGTCTGCAGTCTGACATTTATTTTATAGGTAAGGGTGATGTAAATGAGTGACCCAGCCTCCTTCTGATGTCATTCGTTGTAAGAGGGGGAGGGTCACCCATTTACATCACTGGATGGCCCCGCCCCTTCTTATAAAAGAAATGTCAAACTGAAGACCGGCCATTCTGGGAGACGCCACTGGATGACAAGGCTGCGGCAGTGGGGGCGGTGAAAGAAGAAGGAAGAAGATGAAGATTGCAGATGGAGAGAGTAAGGAAGAAGACTGAAAGAAGAAGCAGAAGACCAGAAGAAGGACCAGGGCAGGAGAAGATGGAGGAAGAAAGAAGAAGGAAGAAGAGCTATTTTATACAATAAAGGACTTGTCAAAAACTGTCTCTTGTTTTTTGCACCACTTTACTACTTTTTTGGTGAATGGGTAGGGTTGGTCGGGATCGGGGGGCCCCCTCATTAAAGGGGGCTTCCGGATTCTGATAAGCTCCTGCCCACAGACCCCCACAACCGTCAGCAAGGGTTGTGTGGATGAGGCCCTTCTCCCCATCAACATGGGGACAAGGTGCTTTGGGGGTGACCTCAAAGCATCCTCCCCATGTTGAGGGCATGTGGCCTGGTATGGTTCACTCATCCCCACCCCTTCCTGCCATGCCAGGGCTGCGTGCTCAGATAAGGGTCTGGTTTGGATTTTGGAGTGACCCCTACGCCATTTTTTTTATTATGGTGCGGGGTTCCCCTTAAAATCCATACCAAACCTGAAGGGTCTGGTACAGACTCTGGGGGGGAACCCTACGCAATTTTTTTTTAAATTTCAGAGCGGGGTTCCCCTTAAAATCCATACCAGACCTGAAGGGCCTGGTATGGACTGGGGGGGGCAATGCTTTTTCAATGACTTGAATATCTATATTGCCGGGGACCGGCAATACATTACAGCCACGATAATAATTGACACTTTTTCCACTGGAAATGTCATTTTGCTCTGGCTATGTTCTAACATCACAGAGGTGTGCCTTTTACAGGCAGACTAAGGGGACCCCCCAGGCATGATATTTACAGTAATATTTAATTTTTATTGTTTCACTTAAAGCATTATTAAAATCACTGCTCATGAAAAAATGATTGATTTAAAAACTTTTTTTTGCATTGATACATGTCTCCTAGGGCAGGACCCAGGTCCCCATACACTTTTTAGGGCAATAACTTGAATGTCAGCCTTTAAAATGAGCACTTTTGATTTTTCATGTTCGAGTCCCATTGATTTTGACGGCGAATTTTTGCCTGTTCGCAAGTTCTGGTGCAAACCGAACCGGGGGGTGTTCGGCCAATCCCTATTGTGAAACTGTGAAAACATGCTTTCATTTACAGAATAATCTCCCTCTGGTGAAAAGTTACAATTTATTTTCATTCCTGAGTTCACGGTAGAACATTTCCACACTGATACACTGTATACTTTTAACTTACTGGCCAGTGCAGATTTCCCCTCTGTTATTTTGTACATTGCTAAAATATTGACTGTCTACTGGCAGATGATAAATACCAAATGTGTGTGTTCATTAGTGAATATACATTAATGATTTATCTCTTTTTTTTTGTTGTATACCAGCAGGGATACCTGTGCGTCCATTGCTTCAGAGGCAGGGTGTTCCCTCCCTACTTAGGGCTGCTGTGGTTGGCTATATTACTTAAGCCCCCACAACAGGGATATTTCAATACACCTACAAATAGGTGGCCCTTAAGGCCATGCACTGTATACCTCAAACGTGATACATAATTAACATCTCCTGTCTGCCTTGAAGTCCAATCTTACCAGCTTATTGTCCTAAATATCGAGACATGATGAGTGAGGCTAGATGATCGAATCTTTCTTTCCTCCTCCCCTACGATTACTTTGCAGTGGATGGTGATTGGTTCATGTGCCTCGCAGATACTAAGAATACACTCTATCCTGATGGTTCTTTAAAGATTGGGAGTTTCTTCTCCTCTTTCTTCTCTCCGACCCTACCTGACAAGGATTGTGTGACACAAATCAAGGTCAAATTTTTTTAGCATCTGGAGCCGGGCTGGTATCCCAAATTGGCTCTTAATTAGTCTGTGGTTACCCTACTTCTGCTCTCAAGATTCACCAGCACCTACCCAGTTTGTCCTGAGGAAGCTATTAAATTGTGAAATGTATTGACAAGCAAGTGTGGAGGAATTTATGGATATCATATTCTTTTAAAATAAGTATTCTACTGTTAACACACTGCTATGGAATCCCTATCTACCTTATAAAGGATTCCATACCTCCATGACGGCTATATTGGGTATCTGTTGATTCTGTTCTGAGCTATAGGGTGTTATGTTTGTTATATGTTGTTTTTAACCATTTTTGTAATAAAGATATACCTTTTATAAATGATTGCCTCGTGTTGTGCCCACAAACTCCACCTTATATTTTGAGGGAGTTTTTTACCCCCTCAATTATTTTGTATAGTATTTGGATGTTGGCATAGTGGGGGTCCTCCTCGCATATTTTTTTGTGGTATTTACTTCAAATTCAATAGTTCACTTTGATGAATTGACTCTCTTGTTATCTTGTGCAATATTTCAGAAAACTTATTCACAGGACCTTCATATTGCATGTGGAATCCTTTAGTAATTTGACCCCATATTCTTTAAAAATGTATTCTAATGTACTACCACTTGTCTCCTTTAACTTTTTTAACTCTTGGATATGAACTGTTTGTCTTAAATCATACATAAATTTCCAATAAATAGTCAATTTACAAATAAAAGAATCAAGCGATATCTTTCCTGAAAGAAAATTTGCTGAGTAAAAAAAGAAAATTAAAGTTATACATCTGTATAAAAATATCAGTCACCTGCACATACACACCCAGACAGACAAACAAATCAAATTATTTTTTTTGTTTAACTTTAGAGCGAGAGAGGATTAGAACCATGACAGGTTTTTACTGCTAGAGAGGGACACAGACATCAACAAGAAGCTGAAAAGGGTTATATCCTTCCCTAATCTGCCTAAAAAGTGTTTAATTCTATTTATGTTGCTGTATTCACTTCCCTCTCTTCCTGCCTGTTGTAAACCTTGTCACTAAGATGACAAGTGAGGGGAATTTTCTCTAAAAAATGCCCTGGATAGCGATAAAACTGACAGGGGTTTTCCCACACTACCCAAAGCACACAAAAAAAACATTTTAGCTAGACATAGAATTGAAAAAAAAAAGGAATCTTTATCTAAAAGTTAGACTGAAAAAAAAGTTTACATTTGGTGGTTGCTATACTTTATTTGGGAAATGAAATACTGTTATTTTGCAAAAAAAATTCTCACTGAGCTTAGAAAACAAATTAACTCAGTGTTCACTGCAATCATTTAATCACGTTCAAGAAAAAAATCTATTTTCCCTGCACATGATTGAGCATTTAAAATGAACACTGCAGCTCAGGTAACATTCACTTTGCAAAGTAAATAGTCTTCTGTCTTTTAGTAAATCAACATCTTTGATTTACAAATTCTATTTACTGATTTCCCATAGTTAGCTTAACACTGTGCATGTGAGCATCACCATACTAGTAGCAACCCAACCTTGATAACTATTGATTGGATTTCCTTAGACACATGCATTTCGCTAGCTACGTATCATTTTGTAAATCTGTCCAGCCAGCCATAACCTTTCCTTGACTATGGACTTATCCATAAAGTGAATGAGTAAAGAATATGAGTTCCTGAATATATTTCCTTTATCTCTGTATTATATGCAGTACTGCAAATACAATAAAGCAAAGACATTTACAATTTGACAGAAGCTAGAATTCTAGATGGTTTGATTTGGTAAGGTTGAAAAGAAACACAGAAACCTAGAAGAGTGACAGCAGAAAAATGACCAAGTGATCCATTGAGTCTGCCCCGTTGTTCTATCCTTGTCCCAAGCATGTCTTTCACAGGGGCGTTCCTTTTTTTTTTATTTTTGATCCGTTCAGTTTAGTTCAGTCACTTTTTTGGGGGGGAATCAAAAACGGATGCCGATGTCAATTTTGACATCTGTTTTTTTTTCCGCCGACCTCCGTTTCACATCCGCGGACATCCGTTTTACATCCATAGACATCTGCTTTACATCCGCGGACATCTGCTTTTTCATCCGCGGACATCTGTTTTTAGCCAAGAAAATCCGTTTTTTTATCATTTTCCCATTACTTTTTCTTCAGCTTACATCTGTTTAACATCCGTTTTTCATCCTTTTTTCACATGACTCATGTAATCCCCCAAGATACTTTGCTCTTCCCCAACACGCATTGTGTTTCCCATGCTGCTTTGTGGTCCCAGTCACTGACACAGTGTGCAGACATTTTTTTGTCCTTAGAATTCACCTGTGTCTGTGCGTTTGGAGCAATGTTTTCTCCCCGATATTGGGATGACATGACATATAATGGATTTTGTGAGGAGAGTGGTGAGCTGGAGGAGGAGAACATTGCAGCGAAAACGTCGCACCTATTGGTCACATCCCATGATGCTGAAGGGCCCCTATGAGGATTTGTTGCTCCACAGTATGCAGATGTGACTTTACCCATCAACATTCTTCAATTTCACCCGGATGACTGTACCCACATTTGATTTCCTTTTAGAAAAACTGCAACCACATCTCCATTGTATGAACACAAACATGAGACATTGCATGCCCCCTGAGGAGCGTCTCCTAGTTACTCAGGTAGACCAACCTGTTCTTTTTATTTTTGTGAGCCCTCCTACTCACCTCAGCCAATAATATAAGCATTGTTTATTTAACCAGGCAAGTACATAAAAGTACATAACCCCCCCACTCACCTAGCCCCCTCTCAACCCCCCCTAAACCCTCCTTAAGACACAGGCACTCTCAATATGCAGGCAATGCATATTGGGAGAGGTGTCGTGTAGTCATAGCATAGTTGCAAAGAAGGACCTGGTATTCAATGTTTTAGAGCTCATGAACATATACAATTCTGTAAAGTCTTGTCTAACATTTGCTTATACTTATCCTAGGTTTCTTGCATCGGGTCAGACATTCACCAGTTTGAACCTTTAATTTCTACTAATATCAACAATTTCAGCAATTGTACATGACACTTGCAAGGCTATTTGTGAGGAGATAAGTCCGCTTGTAATGCCTGTTCCCAACGCACATATGTGTAAGGAAAGCTCAGATGGATTTTTCAAGAAGACACGATTCTCAACTGTGCTGGAGCTGTGGATGCCAAACACACCCGTATTACAATGCCTCCTGGATCTGGTTCCATGAATTACAAAAATATCTTTGTTGGTCCAGATGGCAATCTGCGACAGCAATTACAAATTTGTTGCAGTGGATATTGGTGCATATGGCAGCACTGCTGACTCCCGAGTGTTCAGGGCATCCAGAATGGGGAGAAGGATTTTAGAGGGCAGGCTGAATTTACCGGCAGACAAACCACTACCTGGAACATCTGGACCTGATATGCCTCATGTTCTCGTGGCTGATGAAGCTTTCACACTCTCAAGCAATTTGTTCAGGCCATATTCCAAACACAATTTGAATGACTGAAAGAGAGTCTTCAACTACCGACTCAGTAGAGCAAGGAGCAAATGACACATATTCCACAGTGCCTTACAAATCAAACTGAGGAATGCTGAAGGTGTGATCCAAGCATGCTGTGTGCTCCACAATATAATTCATGAGAAGGAAGGCATCAGTTTGGAAGATGAAGATGAGACTCATTTGCCCTCTGCCGATTATTGTGGATTGCAACCAAACAGCTCTGTGCTTGCTCTACGCAACAAATTTGCAGACTATTTTATGTCCCCTGATGGAGAGGTTCCATGGCAGTATACACATATCTAAACAGTGCACCGATAATCACTGCCTCTTTCACCATCACATCCTTTATATCAAAATGTTATATTTGATTTATATAAAATGAATAAAATGCACTTTTCAATGCAGTCAAATATGTCATACAAAATAATTGACCACTACATATGACAAAATATATTATGTGCAAACATATTTAGTTAGAAAAAATATAACATATATATTTAACACACACACATATATATAGAGAGAGAGAGAGACACACACACACTCATTATCTCACAAAAGTGAGTACAACTCCTCACATTTTTGTAAATATTTTAGTATATTTTTTCATGTGACAACACTAAAGAAATAACACTGTGCTACAATGTAAAGTAGTGAGTATACAACTTGTATAACAGTGTAAATTCACTGTCCCCTCAACAAAACTCAACACACAGCCATTAATGTCTAAACCTCTGGCAACAAAAGTGAGTACACCCCTAAGTGAAAATGTCCAAATTGGGCCCAAAGTGTCAGTATTTTGTGTGGCCTCCATTATTTTCCAGCACTGCCTTAACCCTCTTGGGCATGGAGTTCACCAGAGCTTGATAGGTTGCCACTGGAGTCCTCTTCCCCTCCTCCATGATAACATCACAGAGCTGGTGGATGTTAGAGATCTTGCGCTCCTCCACCTTCTGTTTGAGGATGCCCCACAGATGCTCAATAGGGTTTAGGTCTGGAGACATGCTTGGCCAGTCCATCACCTTTACCCTCAGCTTCTTTAACAAGGCAGTGGTCATCTTGGAGGTGTGTTTGGGGTCATTCTCATGTTGGAATACTGTCTCCGAAGGGGGAGGGGGGATCGTGCCCTGCTTCAGTATGTCACAGTACATGTTGGCATTCATGGTTCCCTTAAAGAAACTGTAGAAACTCATGCAGTCCCACACCATGGCACTCCCGCCACCATGCTTTTTTCATGCGTATTCAAGACACACTTGTCTTTGAACTCCTCACCTGGTTGCCACCACACACGCTTGACACCATCTGAACCAAATAAGTTTATATTGGTCTCATCAGACCACAGGAGCAATCCATGTCCTTAGTCTGCTTGTCTTCAGCAAACTGTTAGCAGGCTTTCTTATGCATCATCTTTAGAAGAGGCTTGATTCTGGGATGACAGCCATGCAAACCAATTTGATGCAGTGTGCGGCATATGGTCTGAGGACTGACAGGCTGACCTCCCACCCCTTCAACCTCTGCAGCAATGCTGGCAGCACTCATACATCTATTTCCCAAAGACAACCTCTGGATATGATGCTGAGCATGTGCATTCAACTTCTTTGGTCGACCATGGTGAGGCTTATTTTGAGTGGAACCTGTCCTGTTAAACTGATGCAGCTCAGTTTCAGGGTCTTGGCAATCTTCTTATAGCCTAGGCCATCTTTATGTAGAGCAACAATTATTTTTTTCAGATCCTCAGAGAGTTCTTTGCCATGAGGTGCCATGTTGAACCTCCAGTGACCAGTATGAAAAAGTGAGAGCGATAACACCAAATTTAACACACCTGCTCCTCATTCACACCTGAGACCTTGTAACACTAATGAGTCACATGATACCGGGGAGGGAAAATGGCTATTTGGGCCCAAGGGGTGCACTCTTTTTTGTTGCCAGCAGTTTAGACAGTAATGGCTGTGTGTTGAGTCTTTTTGAGGGGACAGCAAATTTACACTGTTATACAAGCTGAACACTCACTACTTTACATTGTAGCAAAGTGTAATTTCTTCAGCGTTGTCACATGAAAAGGTATATTAAAATATTTAAAAAAAAATGTGAGGGGTGTACTCACTTCTGTGAGATACTGTATATATATATATATATATATATATATATATTTGCTAAAATCCACCCACACCCATCACAGTATAAAACAAGGCTTTCCTTACAGGAGAATACATTGCAGGGGGTTACACATGCAGAGGGGTTCCTCCAAAAAAGTAGGGTTCTTTAAATAAGTCGGCACTTCTGCTCTTGCACTTCAGTACAAAGCAAACAAAGCACCAGACTGCAGGTATCCTCATTTCCAAATCATCTCACCTTCCTCTCTGAAACATGCACACTTTATCTCTCCTTTTCACAAATGTACATATCACCCTCACTTCTCCCATCCCCCTATTGCTGCATTCACCACCTCTTTCTAACTCTAAGCCCATATGAGCCGCGGCTGGTGCATAAGGGGCGCTTGGGCGCCACCTCCCTGCCGCTGGGGAGGGGAAAAAAGTCAGCCCGGCCCCCTTGCAGGAGGCGCCGGTACATTGACTTTTATTTATTTTTTTTCCCCTCGGCTCCTTGCTGGCAGCTGACAGCAAGTAGTGAGTCGATTGGTCAGTCATTAAAGTCTATGTGTGTGCGATGAACAAGCGCACACACATAGACTGATTGGCTGCCCCCTGAGCCATCAGAGCCAATGACTCTCTGTCATTGGATGCTGTTGGTGGGGGCGGGACTACAGTGGACGCGCTAGCTGCATGATTACTCACACAGGCACAGCACTCCCTGGGACTTCCGAGCACACTGAGTGTCAGCATGCTCTTCATTAGCGCTACCTCTGCATAACATCAGCCCCTGCTCTCCAGCAAGCCGATCTCTGCAACACTGCCAGCCTGAGCCTACCTATTAGATGGGGTAAGTGCTGGGGGGGTCTGGTGACTGTATACCCTGCCTGGGGCTCTGTACACTGCTATCTGGCACCCTGTATACTGCTACCTGGCACCCTGTATACTGCTACCTGGTAAACTGTATACTGCTACCTGGGGCTTGGTATACCCTATCTGGGACCCCTGTATACTGCTACCTAGCACCCTGTATACTGCTACCTGGCACCCTGTATACTGCTACCTTGGGCTCTATATACACTATCTGGGACCCCTGTATACTGCTACCTGGCACCCTGTATACTGCTACCTGGAACTTCTGTATACTGCTATCTGGGAACCCTGTTTACTGCTATCTAGGACCCGTGTATACTGCTACCTGGGGCTCTGTAAACTGCTAACCTGTATACTGATACCTGGCACCCTATATACTGCTACCTGGGGCTCTATATACCCTATCTGGGACCCCTGTATACTGCTACCTGGCACCCTGTATACTGCTAACCGGGGCTCTGTATACTGCTACCTGGGAGCCCTGCATACTGCTACCTGGGACCCCTGTATACTGCTGCCTGTAACCCTGTATACTGCTACCTGGGGCTCCGTATACTGCTACCTGGGACCCTGTATACTGCTATCTGGGACCCTGTATACCCTGTCTGGTGACTGTATACCCTATCTGGGACCCTGTATACTGATATATGGTGATTCTGTATACTGATATCTGGCACATATTATACTGCTACCTGGCACCCTGTATACTGCTACCTGGCACCCTGTATACTGCTACTTGGGGCTCTGTATACCCTATCTGGCACCCCTGCATACTGCTACCTGGCACCCTGTAAACTGCTACCCAGGGCTCTGTATACCCTATCTGGGACCCCTGTATACTGCTATCTGGGACCCTTGTATACTGCTATCTGGGACCCTGTATACTGCTACCTAGGACCCTGTATACTGCTACCTAGGACCCTGTATACTGCTACCTAGGACCCTGTATATTGCTACATGGGACCCTGTATACTGCTACCTGGGACCCTGTATACACTATCTGGTGACTGTATAGCCTATCTGGGAACCCTGTATAGGGCTATCTGGGACCCCTGTATACTGCTATCTGGGACCCTGTATACTGCTACCTAGGACTCCGTATACTGCCACCTAGGACCCTGTATACTGCTACCTAGGACCCTGTATACTGCTACCTAGGACCCTGTATATTGCTACATGGGACCCTGTATACTGCTACCTGGGACCCTGTATACACTATCTGGTGACTGTATAGCCTATCTGGGAACCCTGTATAGGGCTATCTGGGACCCCTGTATACTGCTATCTGGGACCCTGTATACTGCTACCTAGGACTCCGTATACTGCCACCTAGGACCCTGTATACTGCTACCTAGGACCCTGTATACTGCTACCTAGGACCCTGTATATTGCTACATGGGACCCTGTATACTGCTACCTGGGACCCTGTATACACTATCTGGTGACTGTATACCCTATCTGGGATCCCTGTATAGGGCTATCTGGGACCCCTGTATACTGCTATCTGGGACCCTGTATACTGCTACCTAGGACCCCGTATACTGCTACCTAGGACCCTGTATAATGCTACCTGGGACCCTGTATACTGCTACCTGGGACCCTGTATACTGCTACCCGGGGCTCTGTATACTGCTACCTGGCACCCTGTATACTGCATCTGTGACCCTGTACACTGCTATCTGGGACCCTGTATACTGCTACCTAGGAACCTGTATACTGCTACTTGGGGCTCTGTATACACTATCTGGGACCCCTGTATACTGCTATCTGGGACCCTGTATACTGCTACTTAGGACCTAGTATACTGCTACCTAGGACCCTGTATACTGCTACCTTGGACCCTGTATACTGCTACCTGGGACCCTGTATACTACTACCTGGGACCCCTGTATACCCTATCTGGTGACTGTATATCCTATCTGGTACCCCTGTATACTGCTACCTAGGACCCTGTATACTGCTACCTAGGACTCTGTATACTGCTACCCGGGGCTCTGTATACTGCTACCTGGCACCCTGTATACTGAAATCTGTGACCCTGTACACTGCTATCTGGGACCATGTATACTGCTACCTAGGACCCTGTATACTGCTACTTGGGGCTGTGTATACCCTATCTGGGACCCCTGTATACTGCTATCTGGGACCCCTGTATACTGCTATCTGGGCCCCTATATTCTGCTACTTAGGACCCTGTATACTGCTACCTAGGACCTTGTATACTGCTACCTAGGACCCTGTATACTGCTACATGGGACCCTGTATACTGCTACCTGGGACCCTGTATACCCTATCTGGTGACTGTATACCCTATCTGGGATCCCTGTATACTGCTATCTGGGACCCTGTATACTGATATATGGTGATTCTGTATACTGATATCTGGCACCCATTATACTGCTACCTGACACCCTGTATACTGCTACCTGGCACCCTGTATACTGCTACTTGGGGCTCTGTATACCCTATCTGGCACCCCTGCATACTGCTACCTGGCACCCTGTATATTGCTACCCGGGGCTCTGTATACCCTATCTGGGACCCCTGTATACTGCTATCTGGGACCCTGTATACTGCTACCTAGGACCCTGTATACTGCTACCTAGGACCCTGTATACTGCTACATGGGACCCTGTATACTGCTACCTGGGACCCTGTATACCCTATCTGGTGACTGTATACCCTATCTGGGACCCCTGTATACTGCTACCTAGGACCCTGTATACTGCTACCTAGAACCCCGTATACTGCTACTTAGAACCCTGTATACTGCTACTTAGAACCCTGTATACTGCTACCTAGGACCCTGTATACTGCTACCTGGGACCCTGTATACTGCTACCTGGGACCCTGTATACTGCTACCTGGCACCCTGTATACCGCTACCTTGGGCTCTGCATACCCTATCTGGGACCCCTGTATACTGCAATCTGGGACCCTGTATACACAGAACACAGAAACATACAGAAAATAATCTTTACACAAACTCCTATACTTAAAAATGGAACAGTAAAAAAGCAAATATTACAAACACAGACCCCATTACACAATCCACAGCCAGCAAGGGGTCTGATGTCTTGGAGTTTGTTTACTCAGAGGGAGAAAAGAGCAAAGACGCAAAGAAAGCCAGGAGAAAAGAAACAGTGAAACTAAACTCAGAGACTCTGTTTGCTGACTCTTCCAGTACTGAACATGGCAGAAAGATAAGCAATGTTCCTTTCTATACAGAGAATACTGAAGCCTGGCATACAGCTTTCTGTAAACACTACAAGAATATTACAAAGGGAGGTACCAAAGCGGGCCAGCAGATGAAGGTCAGGGACGAGGAAGACAATTGTGAGGGACTCACCCTGAACATATATCGCAATGTCACCATAATGGCTCAAGGCACAGAGGAAAAATTAGAGGAGTTTCAGCAGGTCTTCCCCCAAATTAGAGATTATGCCAAGGTTTATAAGAATCTAAAAACTTCAGATAAAAATCATGAGGAACAGAGACCTTCAGCAACTTTGGCTACAGACATGCCGAGGTGACGAAAATGTAAATGACCGGATAAAGGAAGGGTTAAACACGCTCAAAATCCAATCAACAATGCAACAGCTAAAACAAGAAAATGCTCAATTGAGGGAAGAGATAAGGACACTAAAATCACAAATAATGCTCCACAATCAGGAAAGAGAATCAAAAGGGATGGTTTGTACAAAGTGTCCACCAACAAACAACAGACTGGGGAGACTCATCAACTTCCAAAAATTAACATTACAAAGCCCAGCAATAGCCAAGACAACTCCAATAACCAGGAAACTACAAACAAACCATTATCAAACCACAAGAACAGGCAACAAATGCCTGAAATTGTCTTAATAATAGACTCAAATGGGAAATACCTCAACACCAAAAGGCTCTTCCCAGGTGCAAGAGTCTCCAAAATTTGCTGTTCCACAATTGAACAGGCAACAGGAGTCATCAATGATCCATATTTCACTAACCTCAAACATATCATCATACACACGGGCACAAACAACATCCAGGAACAAAAAGAAGCTATTGTGGACAAATTATTGCAACTAACAGAATCTGCACAACAAAAATTTCCTCGGTCCAAAGTCATTCTGTCCTCCCTTTTTCCAAGGAGGGACATATCAAACAACATAATCCAGCAAATCAACACAGAGCTGGCAGACAAAACCAGGTCAAAGCCTTCCATCCACCTGGCACAACATCATTCTATAGTGCCCCAACACCTCTATGACAACAAACATCTGAACAAACATGGGGTCAGTCTCCTGGCAAGAGAATTCAAAGACATTGTTCTTGAGAGAACTCACAACTCTGGACCTAGCACAAAACATTCTCAGACAGACACAATT
Organism: Glandirana rugosa; assembly: GCA_018402905.1. Lineage (NCBI taxonomy): Eukaryota > Metazoa > Chordata > Amphibia > Anura > Ranidae > Glandirana > Glandirana rugosa. Next base: position 100,648 of record BLSH010136317.1, read on the forward strand.
ACAAGTATAAGACCCCAAACCTCACCAATAGTCCAATACAACAATACAACCAATCAAAGAACAGGGCCACAAAGATGACAAGAGTGGAGAAACCCACCCGCCCAAAGAAGGACATCAAGACCACCACAAAGCAGAGAAATTAAGAAGTTAATAACCTTTCTCAGCACAATATGCAATGAAATACTATAACTGGGCTAAAAAAGCAAGAAATAGACTATGACAACCACCCATAATCCAGTTTGTCCCAGAAAATGTGCCCATTACAAGGTATATAGATACACAAACCAAAAATGATATCATTAGTAATTAGTAGCTGGAACATTCAGGGTCTGAATGCCTCAGCCTTCGGATCCAAAGTAAACGATCCAGGTTTCAAGCAAAGACTAGGTGAGACAGACATACAAATCCTTTTGGAAACATGGATCCGGGCACAGGATGAACCATCAGTACCTACTGGCTATAGGGAATTATCTGTCCCCACACAGAAAGATAAAAACATCAAGCAGGGTCAGTGTTAAGGGGGAATACTAGTCTGGTACAAGGAGGAGCTACATGGGAACATCACTGCAATCAAAAAAGGAGAGAGCCACATCTGGCTAAGAATAAGCAGCTCCATCCTTACCTCTCAGTCTGACATACTTGTGTGCAGCATACATTGCCCCAGCAGAGTCCCCATACTTCAGACCAGACACCTATGAGGTCCTACAAAGTGAAGTCATCCACTTCCAATCCCTGGGACAAGTGCTCATCTTTGGAGACCTCAATGCCAGGACAGGAAGGGAAAAGGACTACATAAGTTCTGATGGCAACACGTACATATTAGGCCCCACAAATTACTGCCATGAGTTAACACAGATACAAAGAAACAGCTACGATGGTACCACTAACAAAAATGGAAGAAAACTGCTGAATCTGTGTCGCAGTCTTGGCATCTAAATCCTCAATGGCCGTACAAAGGGAGACTCTCTTGGAAGGTACACATTCAATTTCCATGTAAGCAGCAGTGTGGTAGACTATGCCATCACAGATATGAACCCCACACTTATCAATGGCTTTCCAGTCACCCTACAAACACACCTGTCAGACCACAACCAACTACTGCTATACATTAAATCTTCTAACAAACCATCACCAAAACTCCACCGGGCTTCTCTCTGCAACCTGTCACCATCATTTACTGTAAATGGTCCAAACAGTCTACCACAAAATACAGAGGTAACTGACAGACCGGACATTAAAAAACAGCTTGAAAACTTCCAAAACAATGCCTATGTGATAAGCTCACGGGGTGTGAACCAGGCAGCAAAGGACTTCCATAAAATATTACACACCATTGCAGATACAACCCATCTGAGGAAAACAAACTACAAGAAACCATCCAACAAACAATCCAATAAATGGTTCGACAAAGCATTAAGAAACACCTTACAGACCGTCTCCAATAACAAACACAGAGATCCAGACAACACCGACCTAAGGAGAGCCCATGACATCCTACAGAAAAAATACCCGATGGCAATGGTATACGTATAAAAAACATACATGTTTTATTGTGATAATACAATTAAATGAACAAAATACGACAAAAGATATATCAAAACCAACATATCAAAAATCATAAATCAGAAGACAATATAAAAGCAACCGTATGGTACTTATATTCAATGGAAGTGAATATGTTCACCCCGGTATAGGATTCTTGCCTAGTCGCCCGACATGTTTCAGGATAAACCAATCCCTTCTTCAGGGGCATTTAGACAGACAAGATCGGACATTCACTGCAAAATGCATACAAATACAGGTTATAATACATATTAGGAAATAGTGGATACAATGCATAATGCCAGCATAGTTTGAACATATCCTTGGTTACCTTGTTATCTCGTACCTGAACCCTCCTCCAATGGATGGCCACCCCAGGGGAACAGACCTCAGGGTGGGTGGACAAGAAAATCCACCGAGAGATGGAATAGCCCCGGGACGG
>BLSH010136324.1:20687-35652 GCA_018402905.1 Glandirana rugosa
TGGTACCGCCTCACTCGCAAATCAAAATAAAAAAAACATAAAATCAAATTAAATACATTTAACTCGAAAAAACCCATAACATAAACACAAGAATATAAAAAAAATAATCATCATACCCATCTATACAATATAAATACTACACAAATTAAATTATACAAAAATCTCTTACCCACACTTATAATAGACAAGAGGTTGTCCTAAAGGGGGTCAGGGGGCGGAGCTGACCCGTTGTGGCTGACATGAGGAGGATCCAGGAAAGGAAAATTACGGTAAGTATGGATAACAATTTTCCCTAATCCCTGCTCCAATGTAATTTGATCAGATACAAATTGTATGGACATAGCAGGCTAACTTATTGTTCAGAAAACATTTGAAACCCCAAACAAAAAATGGTGTTGGAGACAGATAATATTCACACCCATTCTCTAAAAACATATTAAATTAAACACATCATAAATATAACATATCTACCCATACTACTAATAAAAAAAATATAAGAACACAAATACAATACCCAAAAAAGCTCAATTTACATAAATTAAACTAAAATACAAAAAAAATAAAACTAAACGCTCACTCCGCCATGGTGGCGGAAAAAAATACATAAATGTTTGTAACTAAGACATAAAATAATTTAATTAAAATACCATCTAACCCATAAACATCTACCATGTAAACAACAGATTGAAGAGATAAATATATACATATATACACCAAAGTGCATATACATAATACAATTTATATATATATAAACACCAGGGTAATAAGGAGAAAATTGATTTAAAAAATTGAACACAGTCTCACACCTCTTAGGACTTCCAAAAAATATCTAAATGTCAAAAATCAGTTAAACTACTAAGATCAATGTCAATATTGAGACCAGATGGACTGAGTGTCTCAAGCTTGTAAATCATCTGGTCTCTTTCTGTGAAATCTGCTTGAGCAGATCACTCCCTCTCCAATGCCTAAAGACTCGATCGACCATATAACACCCCTAAAAATTAATTTCCACTTGCCTGCTCTCATTTGGCAAGTGGAAATTAGTGGAGGGCAAGTGTGGAGCAGGGGCGACTGGGCTGACAGTCTCCTGGCTGATCTCTTCTGGCAGAAGCGGTGCATCCATCGGAGCGACCCAGAGGGGGGACTCCCTGCTCCCCAAGCCGCTATGATGTCCTGTAAAAAAGGCCGAACCGCTTCTGTCTCCCGCTGAGACATTTTATATGAATAGCCGGCCATTATCAAACAAAGTCCTGACTCCTGGATTGGCATTGGACCAGTGTGCTGTCTATAAGAGTGGCCGGTCCAGGAGGCGGGGCTTAGTTTGACAGTGCTATTCACATACAAGCTGTGTCTCAGCGGGAGATCCCTGTTCTTTGTCATCTGGCTGCCAGATCCTCCCAATTCCTCCATGCTGAACTTATGGGCAATGATAGGCTGCATTTATGGGCAATAATATACTGCACTGATGGGCAATGGTAGGCTGCCTTGATAGGAAATAATACATTGCACTAATGGGCAATGATATGCTGCACTTATGGGCACTGGTATGCTGCACAGATGGGCAATGATATTCTGCACTTATGGGCAATGGAACGCTTCACTGATGGGCACTGATAGGTTGTACTGATGGCCACTGATGAGGCGGCACTGATGGCCATTGATGAGGCAGAACTGATAAGATGCACCGATGGGGCTGCACTGATAAGGCAGCACTGATAGGCACTGATATGCTGCACTGATAGTCAGTAATAGGCTGCGCTGATGGGCACTAATAGGCTGCACTAATGGTCACTGATTAGGTGGCAATGATTGGTACCGATAAGCTGCACAGATGGGCACTAATGAGGCTGCATTGATATGCTGTACTGATGGGCACTGATGAGGCAGCACTGATGGCCACTGATGGGGGTGCACTGATAAGGCAGAACTGATATGCTGCACTGATAAGCTGCACTAGTGGCCCCTGATGAGGCCACACTGATGGCCACTGATGAGGTGGCACTGATGGGCACTGATAAGGCTGCACTGATAGGCACTGATGAGGCTGCACTGATGGGTACTGATGAGGCGGCATGGATATGCTTTATGTTAATATTGTTAAAGTTGTTGTTAATATTTATTTTTGGAACCTACAGTAAGGTCCATAAATATTGGGACATCGACACAATTCTAATCTTTTTGGCTATATACACCCCCATAATGGATTTGAAATGAAACGAACAAGATGCGCTTTGACTGCAGACTTTCAGCTTTAATTTGAGAGTATTTTACATCCAAATCAGATGAACGGTGTAGGAATTACAACACTTTGTATATGCGCCTCCCACTTTTTAAGGGACCAAAAGTAATGGGACAGATTAGCAATCATAAATCAAACTTTCACTTTTTAATACTTGGTTGCAAATCCTTTTCTGGAATGCATAGACAACACCAGACACTGGGTTTCATCCCTGGTGATGCTCTGCCGGGCCTCTACTGCAACTGTCTTCAGTTCCTGCTTATTCTTGGGGCATTTTCCCTTCAGTTTTGTCTTCAGCAGGTGAAACGCATGCTCAATCGGATTTAGGTCAGGAGGTCAGGTGATTGACTTGGCCATTGCATAACATTCCACTTCTTTCCCTTAAAAAACTCTTTGGTTGCTTTTGCAGTATGCTTCGGGTCATTGTCCATCTGCACTGTGAAGCGCCATCCAATGAGTTCTGAAGCATTTGGCTGAATATGAGCAGATAATATTGCCCAAAACACTTCAGAATTCATCCTGCTGCTTTTGTCAGCAGTCACATCATCAATAAATACAAGAGAACCAGTTCCATTGGTAGCCATACATGCCCACGCCATGACACTACCACCACCATGCTTCACTGATGAGGTGGTATCTTTGGATCATGAGCAGTTCCTTTCCTTCTACATACTCTTCCCATCACTCTGGTACAAGTTGATCTTGGTCTCAACTGTCCATAGGATGTTGTTCCAGAACTGTGAAGGCTTTTTTAGATGTTGTTTGGCAAACTCTAATCTGGCCTTCCTGTTTTTGAGGCTCACCAATGGTTTACATCTTGTGGTGAACCCTCTGTATTCACTCTGGTGAAGTCTTCTCTTGATTGTTGACTTTGACACACATACAGCTACCTCCTGGAGAGTGTTCTTGATCTGGCCAACTGTTTTGAAGGGTGTTTTCTTCACCAGGGAAAGAATTCTTCGGTCATCCACCACAGTTGTTTTCCGTGGTCTTCCAGGTCTTTTGGTGTTGCTGAGCTCACCGGTGCGTTCTTTCTTTTTAAGGATGTTCCAAACAGTTGATTTGGCCACACCTAATGTTTTTGCTATGTCTCTGATGGGTTTCTTTTGTTTTTTCAGCCTAATGATGGCTTGCTTCACTGATAGTGACAGCTCTTTGGATCTCATATTGAGAGTTGACCACAACAGATTCCAAATGCAAATAGCACACTTGAAATGAACTCTGAACCTTTTATCTGCTCCTTGTAAATGGGATAATGAGGGAATAACACACACCTGGCCATGGAACAGCTGAGCAGCCAATTGTCCCATTACTTTTGGTCCCTTAAAAAGTGGGAGGCACATATACAAACTGTTGTAATTCCTACACCATTAACCTGACTTGGATGTAAATACCCTCAAATTAAAGCTGAAAGTCTGCAGTTAAAACTCATCTTGTTTGTTTAATTTCAAATCCATTGTGGTTGGTGTATAGAGCCAAAAAAGATTAGAATTCTGTTGATGTCCCAATATTTATGGACCTGACTGTAATTCTACATAAAACATTTAACAGTGTAATTTCTTGAGATAATTTACATGTGTTTAGGGGAGGGCTTAAGGGCAGGACAGGGTAGAGGTTGGGTGGGGTAACTGGTGGTAATTAACTCTTAAGGCCTGGCTAGTGGCTCAGGACAGAAATTTTGAACCCTGCCATAGAAGCTCAATAGGGAGGGGTCCCTATTGTGTGCCCCTCTAAAGCGGTTGCATACACTGTGTTGTCTTACTCCCTTCTTGATGTTATTCACATGCTCAAGGATATGTCTGGTTAATGGTCCAGTCGTTCTATCAATGTGTTTAAAACCACAAGGGTGATCACATAAGAAGGTAAGTGACATACTTAGTGCAACAGGTGATAATCTTATCAATTTGATATTCCTTCCCAGCAGATGAGTAAAAAGTTTCAATTTTCTTCTTTTCATCCTTGATAATCTTCCAAGAAATGTACTTCCCACATCTATAAAAACCTACTATTTCTAAAAAGGTTTTCACTCTCTTCCGGGGGGGTGTCAACAGTGGCGGCCGGTGCATTTTTTTTTGGGGGGGGGCGGCAAACATTATGCCACCAACACCCCAAGCCTCCTCCCCGTCGGACGGTCGGTTCCACTAACCCCATTGCGGCTCCCCATGCTCGGCGGCCTCCTGTTCCCCTGCTCTCCACGGTTCTCCACGGTAGCCACGGCGGCTTCCATTTCCTTCCGTCTTCTCGGCAGCCAATCAGGAGTCTTCTCTTTTCGGCCAATCGGAAAACAGGTCTCACACCCGCTTCTGATTGTCCAGATTGAGGATCAGTGTTACAACTGCGAATTTTCATTCACTGTTGTAACACCTATGTGGGCTCACGGCGCAATGCTCTGCGCCACGAGCCACACTAATTTGAAGCCTATTAGAGCCTATGGCTCTAATCAGGTGCTTCAAAAAAACACCCCCACCACTGTAATTCAGGTGCCCGATGTCCTGAAAGGGGTTGGGTGCCTGAATATAGGAGGTGGCTGCAGCGGCCATGGATAGATTCATGCTATGCATGAATCTATCCATTATGCATATAGGGGGTGGCTAGGACAGAGGGGGCGGTGCCCAGGGGCCCTTAATGGAGGACCTGCTTCAAACTATTGTCTCTCATCAATATGGGCCAGAATTATTTTATACTTTTTCTCAATGCTTTTTGTATTGTGTATTAACCACTTCAGCCCCGGAAGGATTTCCCACTTTAGGACCAGAGCACTTTTTGTGATTCGGCATTGCATCACTTTAATTGACAATTGCGCAGGTGTGCGACGTTGTACCAAAACAAAATGTGCGTCCTTTTTTCCCACAATTAGAGCTTTCTTTTGGTGGTATTTGATCACCTCTGCGTCATTTTTGACCACCGCTATAAACAAAAGAAGAGCGACAATTTTGCAAAAAAACCCAAATTTCTCACTTTTTGCTAAAATACAAATCCAAAAAAAATATATAAAAAAAAATTTTTTTTTCCATCAGTTTTGGACAATTTATATTCTTCCTCATATTTTTGGTAAAAAAAAATTTGCAATCGGCGTTTATTGATTGGTTGGTTTATTGGTTTGCGCAAAAGTTGCCGCGTTTACAGATGATGAGAATTAATTTCTGGGTTTTTATTTTTTACTAGTAATGGGAGCGATCTGCAATTTTTAGTGGTACTGCAATATTGCAGCGGACATGTCGGACCATTTTGACACTTTTTTGGGACCACTGGCATTTATACAGCGATCAGTGCTATAAAAATGCACTGAATACTGTGTAAATGCTATTGGCAGTGAAGGGGTTTACCTGCAGGGGGCGCTCTAAGGGTTAACTGTGTTCCCTGGGCGTGTTCTAACTGTATGGGGGCTGGCCTGGCTGGGGGAAGGGAGTGATCACGGCTTCCATATACAGGAAACCTGTGATCACAGCCCTTAGAACAGAGATCCGTGTTTACTTACACGGACCTCCGTTTTCTCACTGCGAGGGGGCCATATTGGGTAGCCGGCGGCGATCGAGTCCACCCTACCCGCTCCCTGGCCCCCCCAGACACAGTGAGTGTGCTCACAGCACTAGTTATCGCAGCTGCCGTCATATGACAGCGGTTTGTGATAACGAGCCACTCTGTTGCCGTCAGACTGCAGTCAGCAAGTGGTTAAAGCCTGTGATAAAGGCTAAATTCATTTTATTATTCCTCTTGAGTTTCTGTTTAAAGTTAGCCTGCAGTTTCCTGCTTGTGTATTCTTACCTCCTTGCTGCAGCGCTTTCTTTACCCTGAATCCTTTCACATATGTGGTTTGGCTGTGCTCACCTATGGCCGTCGCCTGTTATTCTGTGGGCTTTTATTTCCTTCCCTTCCATCACTACGCGGCCTGCCTCCTAGTTTGCTTGCCTATATAAGACATGCTCAGTGAAACCTGAACAATTTCACAGTTTTCTGAGCGCCTGTTTGCTTGTTACTTGTGTATCCTGTGCCCAATTACCCATGTACTGACCCCCCAGCTTAATTTTTCATCTGTGCTTGTTCACTGCCAGCCCTAACCTCAGCTTGTGTCTAGGAGTTCCTGCTGTCTCCTGCTGCTTGTACTCTGCACATGCAAGTGGTCTCCGCATCCTTAGCTGGGCATGCCTGGGGGCCACAACCTGATTCCAGCTCATTGCAAGTCCATCCCCACCATCAGGGGCTCTGGTGAAGAAGCAGGTTGGAGCTTAGACTCCACGCCCTGGGGAACCCCGAGTTGGCGAGCTACAAGGGCTCACTAACACAGACGCTTGACAGTTTGCTCAGGCCATAAGCTCCTTGGAGACACCACAGCCTCTTCTGGAACAACTTCAGTATTTGGTGCAGAGAGTTGATGTCCACCAGGCCATCAAGAATGGATTATGCAGTGTTTGCAGGAACTTTCCTCCCGTTTGGATCAGCTGTAGGTTGTGTCCATCTCCCACCCTCCATTCTGGCTCCTGTTCTAGTTCCTGCTGCTCCGGCTCCTGCTGTCCCTCCACTGGAGGGCAGTCCGTCGAAACTCCAGCTACCTCTGCCGCCTCACTTTTCTGGTGATCCTAAAGCTTGTCGGGGCTTCATCAATCATTGCTCGATTCACTTCATGCTAGTGGGCTATTATTTTCCTACTGACCGTTCCAAGGTGGCATACATGATTTCACTTCTTTCGGGAGATGCTCTGGCTTGGGTCTCGTCCCTGTGGGAGCATCAAGATCCTACTGTTTCCAGTTTCTCTGCCTTCCTGCAAGTTTTCCACAACACCTTTGATGTGCCTGGCATGGTCTCATCCGCTTCTGGAACTCTTCTTCAGCTTTGTTAAGGGATCATGACTGTTGGTCAACATGCAGTTCAGTTTTGCATCTTGGCTTTGGAACTGGCATGAAATAATGAGGCCCTTACTGCAACATTTTGGCAGGATCTAGTGAATCTTATTAAGGATGAACTAGCTGGCAGAACCATACCCACCACCCTGGATGACTTGATTGCCCTTATCATCCAAATCTCTGTTTGCTTACAGGAGTGAGATCTGGAAAGGGCTGATCCACGCCGCCCTCCCCCCAGTGGGTTGTTTAGCTCCTGTTGTCCAAAAAGCTCCAGAACAACCCATCTCTGCAGCTACTGTATGCTGGCTTCTGAAGAACCTATGTAATTAGGTTAGACATAGCTCATTCCACAAGAGTGGTCGCATTGCTTGAGACTCGGCCTATGTCTATACTACGGGGCTGATGGTCATATAATAAAGTCCTGTCCTGCCCATCTGGGAAACTCTCAGGTCTAAGTTGCTCAGAGGGAGGTGATCTTGGCTAAAACCTGAATTTTGACACTTCCCCCGATTTATCATACCTGTCTCCATTCATTGGGCCCTGAACTCATATCAAGTTTCTGCATATGTGGACTCTGGGGCAGCCAGAAATGTCATCAAACAGTCCTTTACCACTGAATTGGGCATAACTCTTGTTCCCTTGGCAATGCCTCTATCAGTGTCTGCAGTTGATTGCTCTACCTTGGCCTTAGAACCCATACAGTTCCAAACTACCTCCATAACTATGCATGTCAGTGTTCTTTATTGTGAGTAAATCTCCTTCCTGATCATTCCTAAGTCTTCTAGCCCCATTATTCTTTGACTTCCATGGTTGTAGAAACACTCACCCTATCTGAATTGGAACACTGTCCAAGTGTTGTCATGGGTGTCACAATGCCATCAGACTTGTCTCTCTAAGGTGTGTCCACCTCTCTGTGTACCTGTGGCTGAGGTCCCTAACTACCCAACTCTCCCTGAGCATTATCATGCCTTCCAAAAAGTTTTTTGAAAAAAGCTGCTGACAGTTTGCCTCCTCATCGTCCCTACGATTGCGCAAATTGACCTCCAACCTGGGTACATCCAGGAAAATCTGCAGAAAGGATTTATATTTAAGTCCAATTCTCCTGCAGTGGCTTCTTCTTTGTGGATAAAGGATGGTATGCTCCAGTCCTGCAGTGATTATAGAGGTCTCGATGCGATCACCATTAGGAATCGGTACCTGCTACGCTTGATTTCTGAACTTTTTGACAGGCTATGAGATGCTTGAATTTTCACTAAGTTAGACCACTGTGGAACATACAGTCTAATTAGGGTTCAAGAGGGTGATGAGTGTAAAACAGCTTTTAACACCAGAGACATGCATTATGAATTTCTTGCAATTCTGTTAATGACATTTTTTCTGATCTGTTATACGTCTGTGTCATTGTGTATCTGGATGACATACTCATATTTTCTCCAGATTTGATCACTCATTGTCAGCACATATGTACAGTTCTTCTACGTGTTCACCTGTACATAAAGTTGATGAAGTGCCTCTTCAAGCAAACCCAGGATCCTTTCCTAGGTTACAAGGGTTGCCAACCAATAGTGATCCTTCTCCTTTATGCCACAAATTCTCGGGTCCTTTTGCATTCTTTTAAGAATGAGGAAGCCCCAACTTTGCGAGGCATGAGAAGCAGAGTCCACGGGGTCAGTGAGGATTACAATATCTGGAACTGCCTCCTCCCAGCCACATACTACTCCCAAGGGTTCTGGAGAGGGAAAACCATTTCTTAAGTTTTGATGAATATCTTCCTCTGCTTCAATGCCTCCACAACTGCCAGAATCCTCCTCCTCCTCCCTCTCCTCTTGTGTGTTCTGTGGTGTCGCAAGAATGCTGTCTGCATAAAGCCGGCATTGAGAGGAAAGGAAGTCCCCCTCTTCCTCCCAGTGCAATGCCTCGAGTGCCCTGTCCATAATGCCATGCAGAGTCTGCTCCAACAGGAATGCAAGAGGGATAGTTTGACTGATGCATGCATTGTCACGGCTCACCATACTTGTTGCCTCCTCAAATGATGACAGTACGGTGCATGCATTCTTTATCAGCAGCCATTGGCATGGGGAAAAATGCTGAGCTGCCATGAGCCTGTCGTTGTGCCATACTCACACAGGTACTCATTGATTGCCCTCTGCTGTATTAGCAGCCACTGCAGCATTGCCAAAGTTGAGTTCCACCTGGTAGGCAAGTCAGAAATCAGGCGCTTTACGGGCAGGTGGAATTTCCACTGAATTTCAGCCTACTGAGCAATGGCTGTGTATGACAGCCTGAAATGGCTACAGACTCTTCTGGCCTGCTTTAGATCTTCCAACCCTGAGTACCTGTTTTCCTGTTGAAGGGCAGCCAGGAGGTTAGTGCCACTCCACCATTCCTAACTCAAGCTGGCATGGCGTGAACCACCTCTGGGCCTACCCCTGCAGAGCTGAAATAATCTCTGCTCTGGTGTGGCTCCTGTCCCCTAGAGAGACCAGCTGAAGCGTTGCATGGCATCTTTTAGCCTGACTCATTGAAAAGCTTCTTGAATGCTTAGGGGTACAGAGGGTACTGGTGGTTCATAGGACAATTCAGCAGTTTTGGCCACGCAAAGTTAGCAAATTGCAACAGTACGATCTGCTGCACATGTGCTAAAAAAGGGCCAGACAGCTGAGCTGTGGGAAGTGGGCCAGGAGATAACAGCTCCATAATGTGATGGAATAAGGTGGCTGCTCTCTACTCTTCCATGATGGCTGCCTCATTGGGTTGTGCCTCACTCTCACTTTCCTCCCCCAAGTCACATCAGTGATCTAATCATCATCATCCCCTCCATCCTCATCATCACTGGAGCCAACTTGGCAATACGCTGCAGCTGGGGGGACATGACTGCCAATTTGTTGTTTACCAGTGTTCTCACCTCTCTGTAGGCTCATGTTCCTACCTTCCTTAACCTCAGAACCAACATCAGAATCAAGTAATGCCTGTGCATTGTCAAGGAGCAAGTGGCTGACTCTGTGCTCAAATAACTCAGCTGACTCCTCCATGCAAGATGCTGGAGCTTTGGCAGGAGTAGCTGTGGACAAGGAGGCAGAATAAGCCACTCTAGCAGCTGCAGTGGACTGTGCACTACTCTCAGCTTAGATAGAGGATGAGGAGGATGAGGATGGTTTAGTAAGCCAGGCCACCACCCCCTCTGCATTCTGTGGCGGAATAGCATGGGCAACATCACTAATCAGAGGAAAGGGTGCCCTGCCTGGGGGTGGACAATGCCACCTTTGCCTGTGGAGACAGATGCTTCTGGTCCCCTCACAGTGCCATGGGAACATCTGCCTGTTCTTGTTGGCCTCCCAGACATGATGGGGGGCTTTTTATAGAGACAGGGAATGTGTACTTGAATGCACATTAATCAATGGAACGTGGTATTTAGTGCTCTTTAACTTGAGTACTCATTACACAGGCACACTCCACTGACATACTACAGTATACTGCAGTAAAACTGCACTAATGCACTTCAATATGCTGCAGTAAAACTGTACTATGGCACTTCAATATACTGCAGTAAAAGTGCACTAACGGACTTCAATATACTGCATTAAAAGTGCACTGATGTACTTCAATATACTACAGTAAAACTGCACTAATGCACGTCAATATACTGCAATAAAAGTGCAATGTACTGCAGTAATAGTGCACTAAAGCACTTCAATATACTGCAGTAAAAGTGCACTAACGCAGTTCGATATACTGAAGTAAAACTGCACTAAGGCACTTCAATATACTGCAGTAAAACTGCACTAGCACACTTCAATATTCTACAGTAAAATTGCCCTGACGCACTTCAATATATTGCAGTAAAAGTGAACTAACGTAATTCAATACACTGCAGTAAAAGGGGGCACTAATGCACTTCTGTAGGGATGAGCCCCCGGTTCGAGTTGAACGCATGTTCGACTCGAATATCAGGGGTTCATCCATTCGCGTCGTTGCGAACATTATGGGGCATTCGCGGGAACTGTACGTGCCCCATAATGCATTCCAATGGCGGTGGAATGCCGCCCGCTGATTGGCCAAAGCATGCACATGACCTGCATGCTTTGGCCAATCAGCGGGCGTCCTTCTGTGATAGCTATGATTGGCTAAAGGCAAGGTGCCTTTAGCCAATCACTGCTCAGCAGCCTCAATCCACACCCCACACTATGTAAAGCCGCTTGTACAGCGGCTCTATGCAGTGTGTGTTGGCGGCGGTGCTGGAGTGATAGAGAGTTTATGTTGCGGATTGCAGGTAGTTTAACTAGATAGCTAATTGTAAAAAAGAAAAAAAAGATAGATAGATAGATAGATAGATAGATAGATAGATAGATAGATAGATAGATAGATAGAAAGAAAATAGATAGATTGTATCTAGATCACCCAATCTATCTATCTGTCAGTTAATGCAGGCAGGTTAGTGTAGTAAAATATATAAATATATACTAGATAGATAGGGCTATCTGTATACAGTCAGGCAATGCAAGAATATATATATATATATATATATATATATATATATACCTTCCTAGTGTGTATATATATATATATATATATATATATATATATATATATATATATATATAATGCAATGCCTTTAGTGTAGTAGACTATATACAGCTAATTCAGTGTATAATATATAGCGTCCGTTTAGGCAGTGCAAGAATATATATATATATATATACAGTATCTAACAGAAGTGAGTACACCATTCACATTTTTGTAAATATCTTCTTATATTTTTTCATGTGACCACACTGAAGGAATTACACTTTACTACAATGTAAAGTAGTGAGTGTACAGCTTGTATAACAGTGTAAATTTGCTGTCCCCTCAAAATAACTCAACACACAGTCATTAATGTCTATACCACTGGCAACAAAAGTGAGTACACACCTAAGTGAAAATATCCAAATTGGGCCCAATTAGCAATTTTCCCTCCCCAGTATCATGTGACTCGTTACATGGTTTCAGGTGTGAATGTGGAGCAGGTGTGTTAAATTTGGTGTTATCGCTCTCAGTCTCTCATACTGGCCACTGAAAGTTCAACATGGTACCTCATGACAAAGAACTCTCTGAGGATCTGAAAACAAGAATTGTTGCTTTACATAAAGATGGCCTAGGCTATAAGAAGATTGCCAAGACCCTGAAACTGAGCTTGCAGCACAGTGGCCAAGACCATACAGCGGTTTAACAGGACAGGTTCCAATCAGAGCAGGCCTCGACCAAAGAAGTTGAGTGCACGTTCTCAGCCTCATATCCCGAGGTTGTCTTTGGGAAATAGAGGTATGAGTGCTGCCAGCATTGTTTCAAAGGTTGAAGGGGTAGGGGGTCAGCCTGTCAGTGCTCAGACCAGCATGTGACATACTGAAGCAGAGCAAGATCCCTTCCCTTCAGAGACTGGGCAACAGGGTAGCATTACAGCATAATGACCCCAAACACACCTCCAAGGTGACCATTGCCTTGCTAAAGAAGCTGAGGGTAAAGGTGACGGACTGGTCAAGCATGTCTCCAGACCTAAACCCTATTGAGCATCTGTGGGGCATCCTCAAATGGAAGGTGGAGGAGCGCAAGGGCTCTAACATCCACCAGCTCCATGATGTCGTACTGGAGTAGCGGAAGAGGACTCCAGCTGCAACCTGTGAAGCTCTGGTGAAATCCATGCCAAAGAGGGTTAAGGCAGTGCTGGTAAATAATGGTGGCCACACAAAATATTGACACTTTGGGCTCTATTTGGACATTTTTACTTAGGGGTGTACTCACTTTTGTTGCCAGTGGTTTAGATATTAATAGCTGTGTTGAGTTATTTTGAGGAGACTGCAATTGAGTGTACACTATATATCAGTGCATTCGGGGGTGTACAGTATATAGCACATTACTTGACGTGGTGTCTTAAAATATACAGATATACACACAGCATATTGTACACTATATCAGTGCATTCGGGGGTGTACGGTATATAGCACGCTACTTGATGTGGTGTCTTAAAATATATACAGTCTAGTGCGTACATATATACAGTACATGCAGCGTATTGAGTGTACAACATATATCAGTGCATTTTGGGGGTGTACGGTATATAGCACACTACTTCACATGGTGTCTTAAACTATATACAGTCTAGTGTATACAGATACACACGTAGCATATTGAGTGTACACTATATATCAGTGCATTCAGGGGTGTACAGTATATAGCACACTACTTGACGTGGTGTCTTAAAATATATACAGTATAGTGTATACAGATACACACACAGCGCATTAAGTGTACACTATATATCAGTGCATTTGGTGGTGTACAGTATATAGCACACTACTTGATGAGTGTCTTAAAATATATACAGTCTAGTGTATACAGATATATAGCGTACACTCAATACGCTGTGTGTATATCTGTATACACTAGACTGTATATATTTTAAGACACCACATGTCACAGTCCTGGTGGTGGAGTTTGTCTTGTGAAGGGAACAACTGCTCTAGCGCACCCGATTCAAGGACCCCTGGTAGAGCAGACAGAAAGTTCAAGAGTGCGGGATGGCACGGGGCTGGATGATCACTGGTGAATATGTGATGATCCAGGTGGTCATGCAGATCAGAGGGATGGTTGTGCAGGCTGGGTCAGCAACGGGCAGGCTCTGCGGTACAGATGGGTCAGGCAGAAGAGTGCTCAAGTCCAAGCAAGGTTCATTATCAGGCGGGCAGCAGAAGCACAGGAAGAACAGACAATCGGATGGTTGTGGAAAGCCGGGGTCGGTGCAGGCAGCAGATCAGCAGGTCAGGTTGTGCAGTATATAGCACACTACTTGATGTGGTGTCTTAAAATATATGCAGTCTAGTGTATACAGATAAACACACAGCGTATTGGATGTACACTATATATCAGTGGATTCGGGGGTGTACGGAATATAGCACATTACTTAATGTGGTGTCTTAAAATATATACAGTCTAGGCAGATATACACGCAGCGTATTGAGTGTAGACTATATATCAGTGCATTCGGGGTGTACCGTATATAGCACAGTACTTGACATGGTGTCTTAAAATTTATACAGTCTAGTGTATACAGATAGACATGCAGCGTATTGAGTGCACACTATATATCAGTGCATTCAGGGGTGTATGATATATAGCACACTACTTTACGTGGTGTCTTAAAATATATACAGTCTAGTGTATACCGATGTACACACAGCGTATTGAGTGTAGTGTATACAGATATATAGTGTACACTCTATATGCTGTGTGTATATATGTATACACTAGACTGTATATATTTTAAGACACCACGTCAAGTAGTGTGCTATATACCGCACACCCCCAAATGCACTGATATATAATGTACACTCAATATGCTACATGTATATCTGTATATACTAGACTGTAGATATTTTAAGACACCACGTCAAGTATTGTACTATATACTATACACCCCCGAATGCACTGATATATAGTGTACGCTCAATACACTGTGTATATGTATCTGTGTACGCTAGACTGTATATATTTTAAGGCACCACATCAAGTAGTGTGCTATATACTGTACACCCCCGAATGCACTAATATACATGCAGCGTATTGAGTGTACAATATATATCAGTGCATTCGGGGGTGTACAGTATATAGCACACTACTTGATGTGGTGCCTTAACCACTTGCCGACCGCCAACCGCAGGTTGACGGCGACAAGGTGGTCCGTTATCGCAAATCGCTGTCACACGACGGCGGCTGCGATAACGCGCACTGTGAGCGCGCGCGCGCCGCCGGAGGTGCGCCCGCACGCTCACTGTGTTCGGGGAGGGCCAGGGAGCGGGTGCGGCGGCTTCGATTGCCACCGGATACCCGCGATGGCCCCCCCGGAGTGTAA
>BLSH010136325.1:12451-30260 GCA_018402905.1 Glandirana rugosa
GTCGCCTCCGTCTCTCTGGTCTCGTGGCGTATCTGCAAGCTTTTAGCCATAAAACATACAGAAACTTTCCCCAGCGCGGAGGGACTCTTTTTTTCATTTTCGAGCGCGCAGTAATCACTTGTCATTTGCGAAAATGCATGTAGTTCCGTTCTGCCCAGCGGATTGATATAGAAGATACCAGAACTACATGTACTTGTCACAAATGACAAGTGATTACTGCAGTGGCACACGAAGATGAAGAAAGAGTCCCTCCGCGCTGGGGAAAGTTTCTGTATGTTTTATGGCTAAAAGCTTGCAGATTGCGGTGCTCTGGTCTCTCTGCCTCCGCTGCCCACCCCCCCTTCCTTCCATAGTGAACAATAGTAAAAGAAACCTGGGGACAGCCGTATGGGCTGTCCCCCCTGATGGCGCCCCCCCTCCAGAAATTGTAGGGCAGGGATTCCTCTGACTGGGATCGTTCAGTGACCCCAGCCCCAGAAGCCAGCCCCAGGACCAGTAGCCAGCTGCCAGCCCCAGTAGCCAGGACCAGGAGCCAGCCCCAGTAGCCAGCCGCAGTAGCCAGCCCCAGGACCAGTAGCCAGCCCAAGTAGCTAGGACCAGTTGCCAGCCCCAGTAGCCAGCCGCAGGACCAAGAGCCAGCCCCAGGACCAGTAGCCAGCCACCAGCCCCAGGACTAGTAGCCAGCCACCAGCCCCAGGACTAGTAGCCAGCCCCAGCAGGCAGCCACAGAACCAGGAGCCAGCGCCAGTACCCAGCCACAGGACCAGGAGCCAGCCCCAGTAGCCAGCCCCAGGACCAGTAGCTAGCCCCAGGACCAGTAGCCAGCCCCAGAACCAGTAGCTGGCCGCAGGACTAGGAGCCAGCCGCAGGACCAGTAGCCAGCCCCAGTAGCCAGAGCCAGTTGCCAACCCCAGTAGCCAGCCGCAGGATAAGGAGCCAGCCCCAGTACCCAGCTGCAGTACCAGGAGCCAGCCCCAATAGCCAGAACCAGTTGCCAACCCCAGTAGCCAGCCGCAGGACCAGGAACCAGCCCCAGGACCAGTTGCCAGCCCCAGGACCAGTAGCCAGCCCCAGAACCAGTAGCCAGCCGCAGGACCAGGAGCCAGCCTCAGATGCCAGCCCCAGGGCCAGTTGTTAGCCCCAGTAGCCAGAACCAGTTGCCAGTCGCAGGACCAGGAACCAGCCCTAGAACCAGTAACCAGCCCCAGGACCAGCAGCCAGCCCAGGACCAGTAGCCAGCCCCAGAACCAGTAGCCAGCCCCAGGACCAGTAGCAAGGACCAGTTGCCAGCCCCAGGGCCAGTAGCCAGGACCAGTTGCCAGCCCCAGGGCCAGTAGCCAGGACCAGTAGCCAGCCCCAGGACCAGTTGCCAGACCCAGAACCAGTTACCAGCCCCAGAACCAGTAGCCAGCCCCCAGGACCAGTAGTCAGCACCAGGACCAGTAGCAAGCCCCAGCCGACAGCCCCAGTTGCCAGAACCAGTTGCCAACCCCATTAGCCAGCCGCAGGACCAGGAACCAGCCCCAGTAGCCAGCCCCCAGAACCAGTAGCCAGCCGCAGGACCAGGAGCCAGCCCCAGTAGCCAGCCCCAGGACCAGTTGCCAGCCCCAGTAGCCAGAACCAGTTGCCAACCCCAGTAGCCAGCCGCAGGACCAGGAACCAGCTCCAGGACCAGTAGCCAGCCCCAGCACCAGTAGCCTGCCCCAGGACCAGTAGCCAGTCCCAGAACCAGTAGCCAGCTGCAGGACCAGTTGCCAGCCCCAGGACCAGTAGCTAGCCCCAGTAGCCAGGACCAGTAGCCAGCCCCAGGACAAGTAGCCAGCCACCAGGACCAGTAGCCAGCCCCAGGACCAGTTTCCAGCCCCAAGGAACAGCAGCCAGCCTCAGGACCAGTAGCCAGGGCCAGAAGCCAGCTCCCAGGACCAGTTGCCAGGACCAGTAGCCAGCCCCCAGGACCAGTAGCCAGGACCAATAGCCAGCCCCCAGGACCAATAGCCAGCCACCAGGACCAATAGCCAGCCCCCAGGACCAGCAGCCAGCCTCAGGACCAGCAGCCAGGACCAGAAGCCAGCCCCCAGGCCCATTGGACAGCCCTCAGGCCCCAGCAGCCAGACCCCAGGCCCTAGCAGCCAGACCCTTGGACCAGCAGCCAGAGCCTGGGAGCCAGGCACAAGCAGCCAGACCCCAAGCGCCAGACTCTTGGCCCCAGCAGCAAGGCCCCATGACCAGCAGGCAGACCCCAGGCCACAGCAGGAAAACCCCAGGACCAGAAGCCTGGCCCAGTAGCCAGACCCCAGGACCAGCAGCCCAGCCCAAGCAGCCTAAACCCAGGCTCCAGCATCCAGGCCCCAGGACCAGCATCCAGGCCCCAGGACCAGCAGCCAGGAACCAGGACCAGCAGCCAGCCCCAGGAGGACCAGCAGCTAGTCCCAGTACCCATTATGTAAGGTAAATGAAGTGTTCTAGGGCTGAGCCTGGGCATCAAAGCGCTATTAATATAATATTGTTTATTTTTATTATTGTTTAGTGACACTCTAATTTAGTGTGTCATGGGGCCAGGAAGGGGACTCTTTCTATCAGACTCTCCAATCGTCACAGAGAGGACCTCTGTTAGATAGACCCACCTCCAGGTCCCATTAAACACTATTGTAGTCTCTAATGGGGCCTGGTGGGGTCTCTTTCTAACAGAGACCCTCTCTGTGTTCATTAGAGAGACTCCCCCATTAGAGTACTCTGCTACTTTGTTTAATGTTAAGAAATTGTGGGAGGATCCCAGGGTAGCAAAGACTCCTTAGGGGAGGGGAGGAGTTAGTAAGATGACCACGCCCATGTGGGATGCCCGTGGGGGGGCGCGGTTTGCCATCTTCGCCCAGGGCACCAAATGACCTTGTCCCGGCCCTGGGGAGTGGTGTGTGTGCCGCCATCACCAGACTTCTCATTACATCTCCTCCATACCCAGCACCCGGGGGGGGATCTGTGGTAACGTTCAGTGACCACCACCGGATAATATTATACAGGATGTCTATATATAATATTGTACAGGATTTATATATATATACTATATGTATAGTAGGTGACAAATGAGGGGATAGATGGTGCACACAACCCATTATTTATCTCTATCCTTGTATAGAAAACTTTCCTGCCATTTTCTTCCCTCCTACAACCCTGAGGTAGGGTTGCCACCTCATCCCTTTAATCCAGGACACATATTAATTACACAGGTTCTGTGGCTGATTAAGTTGGTAATTAAACTCACTTGGTGCCTTATCTGCATTAAATTAGCCTCAGAACCTGTCTAATTCATAAGTTTTCTGGATTATAGGGATGAGGTGGCAATAGGGTTGCCACCTCATCTCTTTAAACCCGAACACATATGAATTACACAGGTTGTTCTGAAGTTAATTTAATGCAGATGAGGCACCAAATAAGTTTAATTACCACCTTAATTAGCCACAGAACCTGGGTAATTGATAAGTGTTCGGGTTTAAAGGGATGAGGTGGCAACTCTATGTGGCAACCATACCCTGAGGTGACTTTGTCCTCTGTAAAATGGGCACGGCCCACTGGATCCTTCTCAGAGACGCTTGGTTCTCTAGTGTCCAGCAAATCTCCTATTTCGTACAGTGCATTCTACCACCTCCAAAATGGGGGGGGGGGGGGGTGGATGGGAGGTTGAGCTGATTACAGGGGCGTTGCTAGGTGGGAAAAAGTCCAAGGGCTGGAGCCTGAATAAATGCGGCGCGCAAAGCATAGTTGTGGTTTAAACTAAATAGTGGGCGTGGTTTAAAGTGGCATGGCTCAAATGGGTGTGGTTCGAGTCTGAGATGAATGAGGAGGGAAAGAAAGAATTAAATAGGGAGGGAAGGAGAGAGAACCAAAGAAAGAGGGATGGAGGGACAGCAGGCCCAGATCCTACACCACAATACAATATGTGTATTCCAGAAAGTTTAACAATCAGCAGATAAAGATACTCCAAACACCTGGTGTTAGAGCTTAATCCCGGCACCATAGTTGTTATGATGTCAGGATGATTGAAGCACATTATTTCTATTACTACATTGTAATATAAAATGAAATCATTCAAGTCACTATAATGCAGAATTAGTGGAAGTCCCAACCGTGTCACTTGCCACGTCGCCTGCCACCAGATGCCATCAGTGTCCCCAGCGGAGTCCCTCCTTTCATCAGGTGTCCCCAGCAGCGTGTCTCCTTACATCAGGTGTCCCTAGCGTGTCTCCTTGCACCAGGTGTCCCCAGCGTGACTCCTTGCATCAGGTGTCCCCAGTTACATCAGGTGTCCCCAGCATGTCTCCTTGCATCAGGTGTCCCCAACAGTGTGCCTCCTTACATCAGATGTCCCCAGCGTGTCTCCTTACATCAGGTGTCCCTAGCGTGTCTCCTTACATCAGGTGTCCCCAGCGTGTCTCCAGCGTGTCTCCTTGCATCAGGTGTCCCCAGCATGTCTCCTTGCATCAGGCGTCCCCGGGTGTTTCCTTGCATCAGGTGTCCCCAGTTACATCAGGTGTCCCCAGCATGTCCCCAGTTACATCAGGTGTCCCCAGTTACATCAGGTGTCTCCAGCATGTCTCTTTGCATCAGGTGTCCCCAGTTACATCAGGTGTCCCCAGTGTGTCTCCTTACATCAGGTGCCCCCAGCGTGTCTCCTTACATCAGTTGTCCCCAGTGTGTCTCCTTACATCAAGTACCCCCAGTGTGTCTCCTTATATCAGGTGTCCCCAGTGTGCCTCCTTATATCAGGTGTCCCCAGTGTGTCTCCTTACATCAGGGTGTCCCCAGTTACATCGGGTGTCCTCCGGCTTGTCCCCAGTGTGTCTCCTTGCATCAGGTGTCTCTAGTTACATCAGGTGTCCCCAGCATGTCTCCTTATATCAGGGTGTCCCCAGTTACATCGGGTGTCCCCAGCGAGCCACCTTACATCCTCATTCTGCAACATCCCTTAATGGACGTCACGTGTCCTGTGCTGGTGCGGGATTGGCCAAGCATGACGTCCATCATAACCACCTGGCACCCGCTTTGCAGTGTCTCTTCCTTTTTGGTTGCAGCGGCGGCGCCCTGTGATGGACGTCACACCTCCCGTGATGCGGGATTAGACCAGCGTGGTGACGTCCCTTCATAGGCACCGCCGCTGCGCCACCATCTCTATGTATGGGGGCTCGGGGCTAATAATAGAATTAGACTGCCAGAGCCCTGGAGCTTTTCGGGGCACCCTCTGGGCTGTAGCCCCCTTAGCCCTGGCTTCCGATGCCCCTGGCTGATTATTATCATTATACGAAAGAGAATGGTGAGGGGGGGGTCTGATGGAACCTCTAATAAATGCCTGTTATACAGAATGCTGGAGATGTACAGCGGATGGAGGATTATTAGAGATCTATAGGAGGGGAGAGCTCTGTTAGGATTGTATTATAGATGATGGAGGAGGGGAGCATTTTCCTGGGACCCCATCATCTGCATTCACCCCCTCCTGCACCCTGTATGGGGCTGTATGCAGAAGATGGGGGTAATCAGCTGCCATTTTATTTACCAGGGCCTCTACTTTCAGAGGGGTTCTTATGGTGGCCATACACTAGGGGAAAAAGTGTTTGAGCTCTGATTCGAATAACAAAAAATCGTTCAGTAGAGCTCACGATACTACGATCGTGTAATCACCAAATTCTGAATGAGAAATTGTTTAATGGATATAAATTAATGAATTTTATTGTTAGATTTTGATGCTTCCCTTTGTATGAAAAAAACAATTGGACCTTTTACAATGCAATTCAACTCCAATAGGCTCCTTTCATACTCGGAGCCGCCCGAGCGGCGTTTTACCGTTCGTTATAACGGCAGTTCGCTTTTAACCCCCCAACGAATTAAACAGGGGTTAAAAGTGCTGGTTTGCGGCGTTCCCGAAGCTGTGTTCAGGTGCTTCGGGAGCACTGACCCATTGTTTTCAATGGGCAGGGGCGGTATAGGAGCGGTGAATACACCATTCCCACACCGCTGTAAAGATGCTGCTTGCAGGACTTTTTTTACCGCCCCGCAAGCGCACCGCCCCAGTGTGACAGCACTCAGGCTTTCACACTGGGGTGTATTGGGGGGGCCTTTTTCAGGTGCTTTTTAGGAGCTATTTTTGCGCAAAAGTGCCTGAAAAACGCCTTGGTGTGAAAGGGGTCTTAAGGCTACTTTCACACTGGGGGCGGTGGAGTGTTAGCGGTAAATCCTTGCTAGTCACAGCAAGGATTTACCGCTGTTAGAGCGGCGCTATGGCTGCAGGAGCGGTGCGTTTTTAACCCCCCCACAAGGGGTTAAAAGTGCCCGCTCTCTACGCTTCCAAGGAGGTGTGCAGCCACTTCAGAAGCGCTGCCCATTGTTTTCAATGGGCAGGGGCGGTGGAGGAGTGGTATATTACCGCTCACCGCACCGCCCCAAAGGTGCTGCTTGCAGGACTTGATGGACTTGCGGCGCTCCCGAAGCATTGAAAAAGAATGTTGTAACATAAAATTGGTAAAAAAAACATAATCGTGGTATTTAAAAAAAAAATACTTTACAATAAAGTTATCTTAGTACATTCCTTGTTTTGTCATTTATTGATATTTTATGATTTTTGGTTGATTATATCATTTTTTGTTTGGTGGGGGAGGGGCACATTTTGCGAATAAACAATCTTTCTTGTATAACCAGTTCCACACTGCCTACTGTCTATTTACGGCGGCAGTGTGGACGCTGGGCGCGAATCAGTGATCTGCGAATGGCCGCTAGGGGGCACGCTCGCCCGCCGCACTCCGGAGGAGTGTGGCCGTGGCTAAGGCAGACCCGATGTCCGCCGGCGAGCCGCGATGTGCGGCCACAGGCAAAGAACGGGGAACCGCCGATGTAAACACGGTGGTTCCCCGCTGTAAGTGCAGGCATGGGAGATCTACTGATCCCTGTCACTGGGATCAGTTAGATCTCTCATGCCCATGGTAGCCCAACCCCCCCACAGTAAGAACACACCCAGGGAACACAGTTAACCCCTAGCTCTCCCCCTGCAGGTTAACCCCTTCCCTGCCAATACCATTTATACAGTAATCAGTGGACATTTAATTTTCTGATCGCTGTATAAATGTCATTGGTCCCAAAAAAGTGTCAAACATGTCCGACATGTCCGCTGCAATATCGCAGTACCGCTAAAAATCGCAGGTCACCGCCATTACTAGTAAAAAATAAAAACCCCAGAAATGAATTCTCATCAACCGTAAATGCGGCCACTTTTGCGCAAACCAATCAATAAATGCCGACTGCGATATTTTTTTTATCACAAATATGAGGAAGAATATAAATCGGCCAAAACCGGTGAAAAAAAATGTTTTTTTATTTTTTTTGGATTTGTATTTTAGCAAAAAGTAATAAATTTGTTTTTTTTTTTTTTTTTTTGAAAAATTGTCGCTCTTCTTTTGTTTATAGCGGTGATCATAAATGATGCAGAGGCGATCAAATGCCACCAAAAGAAAGCTCTATTTGTGGGAAAAAAAGGACGCACATTTTGTTTGGGTACAAAGTCGCATGACCACGCCATTGTCAGTTAAAGTGACGCAGTGCCGAATCGCAAAAAGTGCTCTGGTCCTAACCTGGGAAATTCTTCCGGGGCTGAAGTGGATAATTGAACTTTCCTTCAAACAAACTTTTCACTTCCAGGTAAAGGTAATCCTTTCAGGTCCGGGTTCACATATGATGTCACAGCGGGGGGGGTCCGGTGCACCCCCCCCGTTCACTGATTGTGAGGCGTGAATCAGGCCTGAATTCTGAAACGGACCAGAAGACGCACAGAACCCTTCTACAACGTGGACCCCGGAGCTGTGCGACCCAACTCCATAGAGAGCCGGTCACCCTCTCCTGTCATGAGAATCGGATGTGGAGAAAACGACATTCACTTCTTTGCGTCAGGGTGAACCCGGCCTCAATGTTTTGTTCATTGTCCAATTTTTTCCTTTTCTTTTTTTTTAAGGTCTCCAGGGATAAAAACGATTTTTGATTTATGCCGACTCATTGGATGAAAACAAAACGAATGTTCTGAATACGTAAATTTTGAACATTTTTTTTGTCAGTGTTCATTTTCTAGCAAAAAAAAAAAAAAAATGCTGATTTTCCTATGTATGTAAGCCTACATTCACATAGGGGCGACCCGACTTCGGTGCGACTTCAAGGACCTCAGGCGACTTTACAACACGACTTTTGCCAGGCGACTTTGCCTTGACCAATCAGAGAAGGGAGGGAGGGGGCTGCCTACAAATAAATTCTATTCTTTTAACTGTAAAGTCGATTCCATGTAGATGGGGATCCGACTTGGAGGCGACTTCTATTGAATCCTATGGGCACAAGTCGGATAGAAGTCGCCTAGAAGTAGTACAGGAACCTTTTCAGAAGTCGCCTTGAAGTCTGAGCGACTTCAGTCGTGTATATTAAGACAGCTCCCATTCATTTCAATGGGATTTCAAATGTCACGCGACTTGGGGCGACTTGAGGCAACTCAAGTCGCATCGCAAGTCGCCCCTGTGTGAGCGGGCACTGAGAGAAGTCATAATTGCAGGTAGGTCAGTGGTTAATAGGTGTGGTCCTCCCCTGCCCCCTCCTGTGTGACTCACCTGAGTTCATCAATAAATCCCCAACACTCAGCTTTTAAGCCTCGTACACGCGGTGCAACGGTCGTACAACCCAACGGCTCAAATTGTATGCTGGCTGTTGTATCTCGCATACTGACATGCCCTAAGCAATCGTACGACCAAGCCGAATGTAGTGATGTGTTATGAACGTATAAAGAGAACGTTCAGGTGCATGTAATTAGCGTCCGGCCGTTCCTGACTTCTGAGCATGCGTGTTTTGCACAATACAACTCGTTGGACCAACTTCTCTGTACACGCGGTACAACGGTCGTACGACCGCTTGTTGTACTACCAAGTTTTCTAGTTTGCTCATACAACTTCTGTTGTATGACCGTCGCACGTCGGCTGTTCTAATCACGCGTACTAACGATCGATTGAGCATACAAAGGTCGTTCGTACGAAATCTTGTATGCGATCGTCGACCCGTGTGTACGAGGCTTAAGGCTAGGTTCACACCGAGGCGTTTTTAGTGCATTTTGCAGATTTGCACTACAGCACGAGTTCCATAGGAAATCATGTTATATGGACTGTAGTGCAAAACGCACTAAAAACGCCGCAGTGTGACTCATGTTTATGTGATCAGGCCGGCCCATACATTACATAGTTGAAGGTAAGGCCTCATACACACGGGCGTAGTAGCAAAACGTCGGGACCGACGTCAGGCAAAAGTCGGCGTTTTGCATCGGCGTTAATGAGCATCGACATTTTTTTTTTTTAAAAAATCCTCTGCTATTTTTTAACCTGAAAACGCCTGCGCTAAAAACGCCAGTTAATGTCGCTACGGCGTTAATGCGTGTTTTGCTGTCAAAAACGATACAGCCTGCGTTAGATTTACAGCTTAATAACACCAACGCCATCTACAGCTCAAAAACGTCAGCGTTTTTATGGGGCCATTGAATAACATGGAGAGCTGCTAAAAAAATGTCCATGTGTATTAGGCCTAAATCTAAAGGAAATCTAACAACAAAAGTTGTACAGTGTGTATCCAGCTTTCACACTGTGGCACTTAAAAACTGCCCGCAAAACACCGGGTGCTTTTGAGACGCTTTGTGGCGCTTTCGGTGATCTTTTTTCTGAAGATCACGTGACTCAAAAGAACCATTTTGAGGTGCTTTTCAGGAGCTTCCCATTCATTTCAATGGAGAGGGGCGCCTTTGATGGGCTTTTTTTAGCTTTTCAAACATGCTGCAAAGATGCTGTTGGCAGGATTTTTTTCACCCCCCAGCACACCGCCCCAGTGTGAAGGCATTCATTGATTTTTATAATGAAAATTGGTTTTCGTGAGCTTTTCAGGCCTTTTTTTTTTTTTTTCTTTTAGTGTGAAAGCGCCTCAGTGTGAAAGGAGTCTAAAACACGTTATGATCTCTTCTATAGATAATTGTCCTGCACCCCCCAAACACAATCCTCTCCCCGGGGTCTAGCTGTAACCCATAGCAACCAAAAATCTCCCCAATCCTCCTGAGTCAGAATACATCCGGGTGTCTCTATGTCTGTGGAGGAATCACCACAACAATCAGAGAGAAGGGAACTGCCGTATCCCAGAGCAACCACATGGTTACCCAGGTACACGGGATGTAAACTGCGCATGCTGATGAAGACAGCGAGCGGGGGGATTATTTTATTACAGGAGGAACGTTTGATGTCTTTTCTGCAATAAATTGCCTGCCTGCTCATAGATTTCTAAATGAAGGCCTCGCCCATATGGGGTGTACATAACGCCCATGAAGAGCAAGGATGGGCTGGGGCGTGTTCAGAACCGTATGTGCCCTAACCCGCCAGGAAGTGAACCCTGCTCTGCGCTAATCACCGTCACTGAGACATTTCCCTGATGCGCGGCTGCAGCGATCGGGGAAATGTCTCACTGCCTGTGATTAGTGCAGTGCTGGGTTCACTTCCTGGCGGGCTCGGGCACGTGCGGTTCTGAACACACCCCAGCCCATCCTTAACCACTTGCCAACCGCCCGCCGTGGCTTGACGACGGCAAAGTGGCTCGTTATTGCAAACCGCTGTCACCTGATGGCAGCCGCGATAACTAGTATTGTGGGCGTGCTCACTGTGTTCCAGGGGGGCAGGGAGCGGGTAGGGTGGACTCAATCTCCGCCGGTTACCCGCGATGTCTCCCCCGGAGCGACACAATGGGGGTCCGTGTATGTAAACACGGATCTCCGTTCTGATAGAGGTGGAAGGGATGTGATCACAGGCTCCCTATATATGGAAGCCATGATCACTCCCCTCCCCCTGCCAGCCCAGCCCCCATACAGTTAGAACACACTGAGGGGACACAATAAACCCTTAGAGGGCCCCCTCCAGCTTAACCCCTTCACTGCCAATGGCATTTACACAGTAATCAGTGCATTTTCATGGCACTGATAGTTGTATAAATGTCATTAGTCCCAAAAAAGTGTCAAAATGGTCCGACATGTCCGCCGCAATATCGCAGTACCGCTAAAAATTGCAGATCACCGACATTACTAGTAAATTTGTAAAAATTGGCAGAAATGAATTCTCATCATTCGTAAACGTAGCAACCTTTGTGCAAACCAATCAATAAACGCCGATTGCAATATTTTTTTTTTCTTTTTTTAACAAAAATATGAGGAAGAATATAAATTGGCCAAAGCCATTAAAAAAATGTTTTTATATATTTTTTTTTTTTGATTTGTCTTGTAGTAAAAAGTAAGAAATATTGTTTTTATTGAAAAATTGTCGCTCTATTTTTGTTTATAGCGGTGATCAGAAATGACGCAGAGGTGATCAAATACCACCAAAAGAAAGCTCTATTTGTGAGAAAAAAAAGGACGCAAATTTTGTTTGGGTACAACGCTGCATGACTGCGCAATTGTCAATTAAAGCGACGCAGTGCCGAATCGCAAAAAGGCTCTGGTCCTAAAGGGGGAAATCCTTCCGGGGTTGAAATGGTTACTGAAGAGTTGTGTTTAGGCCCCTTTCACACTTTGTGCGACTTGTCCTGAGACTTGGGACTGCAAGGTTGCATGACAAGTCGTACCCCATGATTTCCAATGAGTGCCGTTCATATCTGTGCGACTTCAAAGTAATCCCTGCATTACTTTAGCCCGACTTTGATGAAATTTGAGGTCCATAGACACAGGCTTTGCTTAAAGTCGCATCAAAATTGGAGCAAAATCACGCAACTTTCAGGTCGCATAAGTGTGAAAGGGGCCTTACACCCACCCAGGGATTTCCAGGAGTTGTGTTCATCCCTATGCAGGCGCTGCTCCCAATGCGATATCCATGTGGGCGCACAGTGCCAAACATACACACAGGAGGTTGATTTACTAAAACTGTGGAGTGAAAAATCTGGGGCAGCCTTGCACAGAAACCAATTAGCTTCCAGGTTTTTTTGTCAAAGCTTCATTGAAGAAGCTGAAGTTAGAAGCTCCCATGCCAAGCGGCACCACATTTAGTAAATCAACCCCATAGTGTGTGTGTGGGGAGGTGCAATAAAGCTGCCACTCCACTTTTTGGCATTAATGTGTTTGCACCAATTCATCTTGCATTTGTGACACTTTTGGTACTAAAAACGACTCCTGCGCCACTTCTACATTATGGCACAGTGAACGCACCAAATACAATAAAATAAAAAGACAGCACCTCGTATATTATGAAAATGGTAGCACTGTCATTGAGCACAACTTTCTTTTGGTCGTCAGAACGAGAAAAACTGGCGCAGACAGATTTTGTGAAAGTGTGCCACCTGCGTTCTAAAAGTGGCGCAACGTGTGCTGAATGCAGGTCCGAGGTCTTAGACGGGTCTATGAATTTTGCGCATTCTGCACCACTTTTTGAATGCATGAGAGACACTTTCACAAAATCCGTCCGCACCGCTCTTTGCAGTAGTTTTTGCTGGAAAAATACTTAGAACCCCCAAACATTTTACTAGAATTTTATTAGACAATAAAATGGTGGTCATTGCTAATTTATTTTATGTCACACAGTATTTGTGCAGCGGTTTTTCAAACCCAACTTTTTTGGGAAAAAAATGTATTTTATACAAATAAAAAATCACAATATATTACTCAATTTTCGTTTAAATGTTGTGAAATATGATGTTACACTTAGTAAATAGATACCTAACATGTTACACTATAAAATTGTGCATGCTTGTGGAATGGCGACAAACTACAGTACTTTAAAATCTTAATAGGCAACGTTTTAAACGCCATTACAGGTTACCAGCTTAGAATTACAGAGGAGGTCTAGCGTTAGAATTATTGCTCTCGCTGTGACGTTCGTGTCGATTCCTCGCGTGTGGTGCGAACACCGTTTACATATGCATTTGCTTCTGCACATCAGCACAGAGGGATGGGGGCGCTTTATTTATTTTTTCTTATTTGACTTTTTATTTTTACACTTTATAGAACGCAGGGAGACACTTTTGCGATATCTGTCTGGGCCATTTTCTCTCTCTGTAAGACATTTAATATTAATTGGCTCCGTTTTCATAAGATATGAAATGAAATATGATATGTATTTTATTTTGAACTCGGCCCATTCATTGCACCGCACTGCTAAAGTGGCGCATTGTAGAAGGACCTGAATTTGGCGCAGGAGTCGCCATCAAAACTGTGGCAGATGCTTCATGAATTTGACGCAACGCATTAACAAGAGGGATTAACGCCAAGAAAGAGGTGCAGCAGCTTTATTGAATTCCCTTGGTGTGTCTGTGATCGGGGATGAGCGCTCCCCGCTCTGATGTCACATTGGGAGCTGCATCCTGACAGGAATGTGACGCCTGCGTGGGGATGAATTCCCCTCAGTGTGTCTGTGATCAGGGATGAGTGCTCCCCGCTCTGATGTCATAGTGGGAGCTGCGTCTGTGCAGCCGATGCGTCCTGACAGGAATGTGACGCCTGCGTGGGGATGAATTCCCCTCAGTGTGTCTGTGATCAGGGATGAGCGCTCCCCGCTCTGATGTCATAGTGGGAGCTGCGTCTGTGCAGCCGCTGCGTCCTGACAGGAATGTGACGCCTGCGTGGGGATGAATTCCCCTCGGTGTGTCTGTGATCAGGGATGAGCGCTCCCCGCTCTGATGTCACAGTGGGAGCTGCGTCTGTGCAGCCGCTGTGTCCCGACAGGAATGTGACACCTGCACGGGGATGCACAGAACTCCTGCATATATCAGTGCGGGTAAACACGGCCCTCCATGCGTGTACGGTTATGTACACCCTGTATGGACGAGCCCTCAGACTTTACTTCCACTATAAAGTGCGTTGTTGCATGTTTTCAATGTTCATTGCAAATGCACTTTGTATTCAATTACTGTACGCAGTGATGTGCATTGTGACGCTTTACTGAACGCAGTGTAATAATGCGTGTTCAGTGATTTCACATCGAACAAACATGGAGGTGAGGAAGGAAGAGATGAGAGATTTATGGGGAGTCCTGTGTGCCGCCATCACCATACTTCTCATTACGTCTCCTCCATACCCAGCACCTGGGGGATGTCTGACAGTCACTATAACTGTATATATATATGTATATACTGTGTGTATATATGTGTGTGTGTATATTATTATACAGGATATTATGTAAATCTCATAATATATATTATACATATATCCTGGATACCAATCATGATGTATATGCATATAAAACATATCATTATACAGTATTTATACACATATGAACACATTGCACTGTTCTTTTACATGTATAACCAATACAGTAATATTTATTCACTATATATGTATAGGGGGTGACATCTATGGGGATGGATGGTGCACATTATTTATCATTATTTTTACACAGAAAACTTTCGCGCCATTTTCTCCCCTCTGCAGCCTCGTGGGTTGGTTTTGTCCTCTGTATCATGGCGGCCTCCAGCCGGAGCCTCAGCAGGGAGGGTTTTGTTCTCTAGTGTCCGGGAAATCTCTCCCATTACATTCAATGCACTTGGTCATCGGCAAAATGGCCGCCTACAGCCGGAGCCCGGATATGAGACAAATCGTCCTCTAGTGTTTTAGGAGGTTTATAAATATTATGGAAATGCCGGGATAGGAAGTAGTGTGTGCAGAGACGCTGATGGGGGAAGATGGAGGGGAGATAGGGAACCGATTATTTGTATTATATGAGAGAGGAGGCAGGAGATATACAGCATGGAGGAGAGATAGTGACACCTGTTATAGGAGAAATCTGTTATAGATGATGGAGGAGAGGATCACTAGAGATCTATAGGAGGAATCTATATTATAGATGGAGGATCACCATAGAGATCTATAGGAGGAATATATTATAGATGAAGGATCACCATAGAGATCTATAGGAGGAATCTATATTATAGATGGAGGATCACCATAGAGATCTATAGGAGGAATCTATTATAGATGGAGGATCACCATACATTTCCCATGTATCTCCCACTTTAGAGCTATATAAATCACCATCATAACCTTTAAAAGTATTATTTCTGCTAGGCACTTGGTCACCCCTCCAGCTAGAGTCTCTATAGGTGTTATGAAACTGGTCATTTCTGAATCCTGACATCTTGGCAGAAGGGCCAGCATGTGCCCAGCAGACTCTCCCTCATACTGTGCTTATTAAAAAAAAAAATAATTTCAGCTTTTTTAACCACTTTAAGACCGAGCCTCTTTTTGGAGGTTCTTTTTGCTATAAAATTACTTAGAACCCCCAAGCATTATATATATATTTTTTTTCTCTAAGACCCTAGAGAATAAAATGGCGGCCATTGCAAAACTTTATGTTACTCCGTATTTGCGCAGCGGTCTTAAAAGCGCAATTTAAAAAAAAAAAAATGTTTAGTTAAAAAATAAGACAACAGTAAAGTTAGGTAATTTTTTTTTTCCATATTGTGAAAGAAAATGTTACGCCGAGTAAAATGATACCCAACATGTCATGCTCCAAAATTACGTCCGCTCGCGGAATGGCGACAAACTTTGCAACATAAAAATCTCTATTGGCGACGTTTAAAAAATTCTACAGGTTAGCATTTTTGCGTTACAGAGGAGGTCTAGGGCTAGAATTATTGCTCTTGCTCTAACGATCGTGGTGATACCTCACATGTGTGGTTTGCACACCGTTTTCATATGTGGGCGGGACTTACGTATGCGTTCGCTTCTGAGCGCGAGCTCGCAAGGACGGTGCGCTTTAAATTTTTTTTTTTTTAATTATGTATTTTACTTCTTAATTTTTATTTTTACAACTTTCTTTTTTAAAAAAAAATATTTGATCACTTTTTTTCCTATTACAAGAAATGTAAACATTCCTTGTAATAGAAAAAAGCATGCCAGGCCCTCCGAAATATGAGATCCGGGGTCAAAAATACCTCAGATCTCATTTTTACACTAAAATGCATTAAAAAAAAAAAAAAAAAATTTGAAAAAAATGGCAGGGGAAAAAAAAAATGTCCCCTTTAAGAGCATTGGGCGGAAGCTACTTGTGACGTAGCTTCCGCCCAGCCATGTCACGGACACTGGGGGGGGGGAAGGACCCGATCTTCTCCGCCACTGCCGGCGGGTCCGGTAAGCGGCGGAGATGACCGGAAAGCGGCGGGAGGGGGGGAGGAGGATTACCATAGAAGTCTATAGGAGAGGAATCTATTATAGATGACAGAGGATTACCATAGAGGTCTATAGAAGGAGAGCTGTGATAGAAATCTATTGTAGTTGAGGGAAATATAGTGTGACCGTGCTTATGAGTATTATGGATGAGGGAGGAGATACAAATGGAGGATTGTTGGAGAGAGAGAGATAGAAGAGCTGACAGGATTGTATTCTAGATATAGGAATTTTTTATTTATGGGGGGTCCTCATAAATATTGTTTATGGAGGGTCTTCAAAGTTTATGAAGGGTCTTCAAAGTTTATGGAGTGGTCCTCATGAAGTTTATTCATGGGGGGTCTTCAAAGCTTATGGATATGAAGTTTATTTATGGAGGGATTATTTATGGAAGGTCTTCAAAGTGTTTTTTTTATTTTTTTTTATTTTGGAGGTATTTTTAAAGTTTATTCATGGAGGGGTCTTCACCGTTAATGTATGGAGGGGTGCTCATGAAGTTTATTGATGGAGGGTCTTTGAACTTTATGGAGGGTTTTTTTTTTTGATTGTCTTCATTTTAGTTTATGGAGAAGTCCTCAGGACACATATTTATATAGGGGTCCTCATGAAATTTTATTTATGGAGTGTCTTCAGAGTGTTTATTTTATGGAGGGTCTTCAAAGTTTATTTATGGAGGGATCCATCAGCGGTCTATGGAGGAGGGTTGTCCTCTATTCCTAGGCTTTCGTCCAGGAAGATCATACCATCTCACACCCATACCCATGATAGGGGTTAAGAGCTGAAAGACATCAACGTTGAGATTACAGAAGAAGAAAACATAGGGAGGGAAGAACAGCGGTTTGTGGAAGAGGGTTGTCCTCTATTTTTGTGATTCCACACAGGAAGATCATACCGTCTCACCATGATCAGGGTCAAGAACTGGTGTCAGGGTATCACTGTCTATTTAATACGTGCTGAACTTTTTTTTTTTTGTTTTATATATAAAATTATGAAATGTATGTACAAAAAAGGGTTTTAAACATTACATACAGTCTCTCATTTTAGAAGAGAGAAGGCTTGATTTTCATGGTGCCACACGAATCAAAGAAATATAAAACAGAAACATTTTATTAAACATAATACATTAAAAATATTTTGTAGAGTTACAAAAATTCTCTTTACGTTAGTTGTTAATATTTGGATAAACCTTTTACATATACAAAATATGATCAAGATGGGGAAGAACGTGATAAGATGCCCCCTGGCTCTACATTTTTCGCTATATGCTTCCTCAGGAACAATGAGGCAATTTATAAGTTCTAGATGGATACCAAAATAGTTACTTGATATACTGAATATAAATACATTGCGATAGAAAATATGTGAACAATTACTTGAAAAGATTACAACAAAATTATCTCATGGAAAGACGTCCAAATAGAAACATCACTTACCTAAGTAAGGTAGAGGCAAAACTTCCTTATCAAGGGTAACAATGAAATTTCCTTGTTCAAAAGACCAAAGGAGGAACAGAGAGATTACATATAGTTCTGGTGTTAGGGGGTAGAAATGGCCTCCCTGGATCTCAACTGGAGGCTGCAGAGTAGACCCTTTAAATATGTAGATATAATGTGATATCCTAATGGTCCCTTT
>BLSH010136342.1:44146-79357 GCA_018402905.1 Glandirana rugosa
GACTCGGTCTGGAAAAATCCACCCCTTCTCACCAAACCATATGCTTTTTTAAAAAGATACGCCTTTTTTCACTCTTTTTTCCGCATAGAAAAATTTTTTCGTATACCAAACCACTCTTCCCCACCTAAAAAGGTCTGGCTCAGACCTGAAGGAAGGTTGTTAAAATTGGAGGCGGTTTAAAAGTGGAGGGCGGATAGGTACCCGGGGGAAGGGGGTAGGGAGGGAAAGAGAGGGAGAGGAAAGAGGTATAGAGGGGTGGAGGGGAGAAAAGAGGGGGGATGCTGTTGCGAGACCGCAACGTAATGTAATCAGACATGCACCTTAAACCGTTTCCTGCAGAATTCCGAGTAATGGGATGTGACTCCAAGGAGGTATCCTAGGAGGCAGATTCCATCAATAACCATAATAAAGTATAGCAACTTATAGCAAAGGCAGTGAAATACATAACTTGACCGAAACAGATAATTATAACATTATTCCATAGCTTTGTAGCGTATACCGAACTGCTAATTGCAAGTAAAAAACGTAGGTTGAATGAGGCCCCCTGATAGGGGAACCTGAAGACTGGCACTTACAGTTCGTTGTTCAGTTAGCTATGGTTAGTAGTAAAAGAAATGCGCTGAGGGAAGATGAGTGCGAACATGGATTGATATTTGTCAGGGATCTCAGTTTTACGGTCTAAGCAGTTAGTAGGGAGATGCGATTCTTCAAGAAATGTGATTGTAGTGATCTCAGGGATGGGCCAGAGTTTTGGAGGCCTCCGGGTGGCCAAATCGTACCCTCTTGTAAGGCGGCTTTTCGGGGCTCAGTGCTTGGGTGGAAAGGATGGACGATTTCCTAGGTGATCTATGTATGTCGGTGGCCGGTGGCGGCGTTTGGTCCATGTCAGAAGGTAGACCTTCAGCCAAGTAGGTTTCGGCTTCTTGCGGTGAGGTGAACGAGAGTTTGTCCCCCTGAGGGGATTGGAAGTAGAGGGTGGCCGGGTACGCCAGACTGAATCGGACGTTCCGCTGGTGCAGGATTGAGCAGACTGGAGAAAAGGCTTTCCTTAATTGCATAACCTCAATGGAATAGTCCGCAAAGATCAGCAAAGTGGATTCCTCAAATCTAAGGTTCCTGGACCTCCAAAATCGTTGCAGAATAGCCTGCTTATCAACGTAATTAAGATAACGAACAATCACCGCTCTGGGTTTGGTGCGGGTGTCCGAAGGTGGGCCGATCCGGTGAGCTCTTTCGACAACACAAGGGGTGCGTAGGCCCAAAAGCCCAGGAATGTCTACTGCACAAATTTTGTGTAAATCATGTGAGGAATATGACTCCGGCAGCCCTATTATACGGAGGTTATTCCTCCTAGATCTATTTTCCAGGTCAATGACCTTTTCCCGGAGTTCCTTCTGAATCGTGGTCAGCTTAGCTACGGCTGCTGTTAAGGCCGTGGTGTCATCCTCCATTGTGGAAATCCTGGTCTCCACGTGGTCAATCCTGGCTGCCTGTAGCTGAAAGTCTTTACGGAGCAGTTCAAGGCCTTGAGTCTACTGCCTCGGTTATGACAGGTCTGATGAGGGCCACTACAGCCTGGGCAATGTCCGCTGTCATGAGAGGGTCAGTGGCATGTTGTCCTGGTATGTGCTGGGGAGATTGGGTGCCCGTAGTTGGAGGGGGAGAGGCCGATACTACTGAGGCGTATGAGGGTGCCTGGGAAGTCTCTGTCATGGCGGGTTTGCCACGTGCGTCCTCACCTTCGTTCGGTACACTTGCAACGAAAGATCGTGCACCCGATCGCTTGACGAAGCGATCCATACGGTTCTCCAAAGGTGCGGGGATGGTAACGGGTGTATCCGCGGGTGGATGCGGGTGTTCCTCCAGGCGATGGCAGCGTTTGAAGCTGGTTTAGGTGGCGGGGAGACGGAGCTGGTCTCTTCTAGCTCCTCTCCATGCGGTGCCGGAACCGGAAGTGTGACATCCTCTATGTATCTTTTTATACTACTAATGGCAGTGATCAGTGACTTTTAGTGGGACTGTGATAGTGTGGCAGTTAATATGACACTAATTGACACTGGGGGGCAACTGACTAACTACTACTGACATCATCAGTGACACTAATACAGTGATCAGTGATAATATTATACACTGTCACTGTACTAATGACAATGACTGGGAAGGGATTAACATCTAGGGTGATCAAGGGGCTAAATGTGTGCCTAGCAATGTATAATGTGTGCTGCTTTTTACTAAAGAGCTTTGTGTTTCTTATACCTAAAAGAGAGATAATTCCCTCTGTACAGAGCCCTCTGTTGATTGTCAACACAGGGCTCTGGGCTGTGATTGGACAGGTCTCAGCCTGAATCATTGTCCAGGATCTGCTGCCAGACTCCGACTGTGTACAGTCACAGTGGGTGTCAGCAGGGAAGGGGGCCAGATGTGCATGCGCATGCCTTAAACTTGGAGGCAAGCTGCAAAGTACGTTGCTTTGCCGGCATGGGCAGCCTGTTCGCAGTACATTTTGGCGGGCGATCCTTAAGTGATAAAAGTAACAAATAAGTCTCACACTTATTCCCACATTGTCATCATCATGTCTGGCAGGCCTACAGGGAATGGTTGAAGTTGCCATTCAGTGATAAGGGGGTAGACAGCCTCTATGTTTACAGACCAAAGCCAGTCTCTATCTCCAGCAATACTATTGGCCATTAGGGTACCACCTGTATGAAGAGACATCTGACCTCTTACAGTGCAGCTCAGTGGGAACAGCATCAGGATGATCTTCATCCGGAGGAGGGCCACAATTCTCCTCTTCCTCCTTTAAGCAGCCTCCAGTGAGAGGGATAATTGGGTAGCAGGTAGCAAGGTCTACCCTGTGGCTCCTCCAATGGAGAAGAGCATCTATATTGGGATGTGCAGAGTAGGCAGGATTCTGCCTTATTTTAGGAGTTTGCAGCCTGTGCTGTACCCCAGTGGCTGGTTCATATGTCCATAAGGCTACCCTTGTCCTTCACCTTCATATGAAGGGAAATGTTACCAGGAAGCATGGACAGGGGCAGTAAATATTGTTTACAGCTCTGCTGGTGGCTCGAAAGGATGAGGGACAGGGCACACCGCTGCTACTTGGTCAGCTGTCCTTAAAACTGCTGGTAACAGTGCCAGAGTTGTCCCCCCCCCCATTTTCTTCTACTTCTCCTACTCAATGCCCTCTTCTCCACCAGTCCCTCCCTTAAGCTTAAAAAAGGCTATTCTATGGGCCAAGATAAAAGATGCCATGCAGTACTGCAGCTGGTATGCTTAGGGAACAAGAGACATACTGGGGCAGAGAATCTTTCAGCTCTTCAGGGGCAGGCCCACGGCAGCTTGTTTCAAGAATGGTGGTGTGTGATGATGGCACCAACCTGCTTTCTGCCCTCCGGCAGGCGAAGTTGCCACACGTGCCTTGCCTGGTACACATCCTCAATCTGGTGGTGCAGCAGTTTCTGTATAGGTAGCCAGGGTTACAAGATCTTCTGAGGTAGACCAAAAGAGTCTGTAGCCACTTCAGGTGGTCCTACCCAGCCTGTGTTCAGCTGGGTGAAATTCTGGAGGAGTTACATCTGTCCACAAACTGCCAGATCTGTGACATGCCCACCACACTCAACTTTGGCCATGCTACAGCAGCTGAGGGCCATCAGTGAGGACAGGGTAGTAGAAGCTAAGAATTGTACTATATTGTTACCATTCAGAAACAAGAATGGTGAGCCATTACCATGGTATGCATCAGCGACACTGTACCAGTCATGTTCCTGCTGGAGCACACGCTGCTTGGCATCATGAACAAGGCACTTGAGGCAGAACAGCAGAAGGAGGACTTCCTTGAATCGCATGGCCCGCTGTATCCAGACACGGTCCCTATGAGACCACAGCAGGCAAAGGAGGAGTATGATTGTTGTGGGGCCATTGAGGTTCAAGATGACATGGGGAAGTATTCCAAAGTTTCTCTCCACAGTTATTTGTTAGTTGAGTTCTGAGTTTAAAGTGTAACTCCACTTTTGTTGAGAAAAAAACATTCCCCTCTGGGTTATCTATGTACATTACAAAGGATTTTAACAAACATTGTTGCAGATTCCTACCCTTTGTTATTCTAAAATCCCTGTGTGTTTGTCTGTGTCCATCCGTGTCCATGTGGTAAGGTAATCTAATGGGAGTGGTTTCTTAATTATCAACCAGTTGCTGCACCTGCAAAGCTCTAATGAGGAAAATTGCAGGGTCTGCTTTCCTTTAGATGTGATTTCCTATTGGGAGTATCTCACCAAAATTACATTTTTGTTGCAGGGCATGCCTGATATCTGACTTGTATCTTAGTGCAGACTTCTGGGAAAATCAGTGAGCCAATCACACAAGCAGGAAATTATGTTTCTGGGGGCATTCTGCACACATTCTGTGTACAGAACACCTCCAGGTAGCCATATTGCATTGCATTTCACAGAAAATTACAGAGCTTCAGATTGAAAAGGAAAGGTGATTTTTAGCAACATTCATTTACCATATGACCTTTGTCACAATTTGCTATTTTTTTTCCATGTAAGTGGAGTCCCCCTTTATTTGCTCCTGGTGCTAAATGCCTGCTCAGTCTCTCAGAAATTGCAGCCTGTTCAAACAGGCTATCTAGCTGTGGTAACAAAAGAAACCTGTACAAATTACACAAAACATCCAGCACTCCTTTATACTATGTAATGACAATGGATAAACATACTGAAAGTCTGTGGTGTAGCAGCATTTATTGCAATAGAAGATGAATTGTAGAGGGTTGGGTGAAGAGTGAATGGGTGGATGAAGGATGAGTAAAGGGTGGATGGATGGATGAACAGATGGATGGAATGTGGCTCATCTCTGCAACTCCCATAAGATCTCAACAGGATCACCTCATGAAGCAGAAAATAGCAAAACGCCGGGCACTGAGGTTAATACCAAGCCAAAAGCACCTTTATTAAAAGCAGCACACTTACAAAAATCACCAATCTGCCAATGGATAGTTACACAGCAGGTTGGGACACCAGAGCTGATCAGCTGAAGGTACACGGCAATGTATGACCACCAGGCATGCTGCAGCAGGGACTCCAAACACTAGCAGGTAGTATGGAGAGAAAGGGTAGGCAGTATCTCCAACCACACTGGGAGGATGACAGCCATCAGATTCCTGCGGTGATGTCGGGAGGAGGCAAGCATAATGAGTTTCAAGCGACTCTTCTCTTTTTCATTCATTTGAAAAACAGTATTTTTTTTCTTTCCCTATCGCATAATCGTACACGGAAAAAGTCCAATAAAGGGATGATCTGAATACAACAAAACAGTGTGATTCCTAACAGAGTATTCACTACTTTCCCCTCCCTATTCATAGCTCAGGTGGTTATAGGGCATAATGATACCAGAAAGAGGCCAGGAAGAAAGACTAGGATAGTGGAGGGAAAATGGTGGGAAAGTTGCGTTCCCTAAATTGTCAGGACTTGCAGGGATTTTGGGACAGCAACAGGCAAGGTGTCTTCAAAGGTCAGGGTCAAGATAGAAGACCTCGGCGAGAGAACAGACACAATAGAACAGCAAATGAGCAATTATACCACTGCATACAATGAATTGGTGGATGCACACAAACACCAAGCGGAACAATTGCAACGCATTACGGCAAAGTTGGCTGACTTAGAGGACTTCTCACGCAGGAACAACCTCAAAATCAGAGGCATTCCTGAAACCATTACCCCAGGAGAGCCCCCTCTATATCTGCAGCAATTCTTTAAAGCTCTGGTCCCCTCTCTCTCACCAATGGGCCTAACAATCGATAGAGCGCATAGGATCTTTAAACCATCACACATCCCAGGCAGACAAACCACGTGATGTGCTGGCACTTTTTTCAAGTAAAAGATCAGATTATTGCCTCCGCCAGGAAGATAGCGGCTTTCCCAGATCCGTATATACCCCTTACTCTCTACAATGATATATCCGCAGCTACAGCGCAACTACGCAAGGACCTCTCACCGGTGACATCCATCCTAAGGGAGCGCCACATCATCTACAAATGGGGATTCCCTACCAAACGTATTGTCACGTACCAAGGAAAACCTGTGATCATCTATCACCTCAAGCATGGCTTGAAACAGCTGCAAAATTGGGGCCTGTCACCTCCGACTCTACCTTCCCCACCAAAACCTACTTTCTCACAACACATCACAGATGGAAAACGCCACTCTAACAATACCTGATTCAGATCAGGTACCTTCAACATAGCAGGTGAAACACAAACTGTTAATACCTACCGGCACTTCCCTGTGCTGAGAGCCAAAATGGGTTTAAATGTTGTTTTTTTCTGTTCCTCTTTTGTTCTCTCTTGTTGCAATGTTTGTTCAATATTTTCATCTTCTTGCTAGAGAAATGTACTACCTGTTGAGGAATTCCTCCACCACGGATTACCGGTGTGCAATGCACACAAACCTGTATCTCTTCTCCTTCCTCCTTCTCTTCTTACTCTCTTTCCCCTCCCCTCTTCCCTTCCCCTTCATGAGCTGGTGCAACCCTCTTCACCTAACTAATATACATCTTGGTATAGCTGTTGTATTGCTAAGTAAGTCTTTTTCATGCCTGGTTAAGCCAAGAGTGGTCAAATCCTTCTCATTTCCGCAGCACTGCTTGTCATGTCCATAAGCCCCTCATCCAGTCCCAATGGCTTTGAAAATCCTTTTGTTAAATGTCAAAGGACTTAACAGTCCCTTTAAATGCTCCCTTATGTGGAAAGAAGCACTCAAAGCACAATCCAAAATTATTTGCGTTCAGGAGACTCACTTCACCTCCTCCAACCCACCAAAATGTTTGCACCCAAAATTTCCTTACACCTTTTTCTCCAATGCCGATTGCAAATGGAAAGGAGTCATGATCGCCATTCGCGACTCAGTCTCCTTTCTCCTCCACTCTGTAGAAACGGACCCCAATGGTAGATGCCTTATTCTCACGGCGACCATTAACAACAGTCATCTCACCCTAGTTAACCTTTATGCTCCCAACACCCACCAGAATACCATTTTCAAATCCTTCTTTACTAAACTTCAACGACTCAGATCCAACCCTATCATTATATGTGGAGACTTTAACGAAGTTATCAACCCTGAACTTGACTACACCAACCCCAAATGCAAACCAATCTTACACTCATTAATTTCTCAGGAAGACCTTAATGACCCCTGGAGATGCTCCCATGGAAATGAGAAGGATTTCACCTTTTTTTCAGCTGCCCATAACGTATACTCCAGACTTGATTTCTTTCTGGTAGACAAATTTGCACTACAAAAAGTTGACTCAATGTCAATTGGTCTAATTACCTGATCAGATCATGCTCCCATAACCCTAGAGCTTTCCGCAACAAAAGACAAAAACACTTTCTCACCATGGAGACTAAACCCCCTCCTACTGACCAAACCTGAATACCAGAAACAAATCAACTCTGCCATTACAAACTTCTTTGAATTGAATACGGGAACAGTATCAGACCCCAGTACATTGTGGAACAGTCACAAGGCATTCTTGAGAGGAATCCTTATCAAAGCGGCAGCCCACGAGAAATGGACATGCCTACATACTATATGCCAACATACTACCCAAATTCACCAGCTAGAAGCCCTCTATAAACAAAAAGTAGACTCCCTCATCACGGATAAACTAAAAGACCTGAGAACCCAATTAAGCGAACTCTTCAAAAAACCTTAGAACTTAACTTTTACACTTCAAACAACAAACCCGGCGCATTCCTAGCAAAACAGCATAAACAAAAAGTGGCAGCCTCGAAAATAGTGTTCCTTTCGAATGAACAAAACCAAAAAATATACAACCCATCTGACATCGCAAATCAGTTCAAAAAATTCTATGCTTCCCTCTATAATTTACAAGACAGTCCTAACCCCCGACCCCGAATCCAGACGTCCTAAAATAATTCCTAAACTCAATCAAACTACCTTCCCTCTCAGAACCCCAACTATCACACCTCTCAGCCCCAATTTCCCCAATTGAAGTGACCAAAACGATTAAATCACTACCGCTCCACAAGTCCCCAGGCCCTGACTGATACATAAACGTATATTACAAACTCTTTTCTGATCACCTAACTCCCCACTTAGCAAACATGTTTAACAAAATCATGGACACAGGTACCTGCCCCCAAGAATTCTTGGAATCTACTATAGTCACCATCCCCAAACCGGGCAAAGCCCCTGACAACCCTGCAAATTATCGCCCCATATCCCTGCTCAACTCGGATACCAAACTATTCGTCAAAATTATAGCCAATAGGCTCTTTCAATATACCCCCCATCTCATACACCCCGATCAAGTTGGTTTCGTCCCTGGCCGCCAAACCTCCGATGGTACCCGGCGATCAATCAACCTCATCCAATGGGCTGAACACCACCACATACCTGCTCTAGCAATATCTCTTGACGCTGAAAATGTTTTTGATAGAGTTCACTGCATGTACATGACCGAGGTCCTTCGGGGGTTTGGTTTCCAGGGACGGATCTTATCAGCCATCACAGCCCTATATACATGTCCCACAGCTAAAGTCTGGACTTCAAGCATCCTTTCGCCCTCCTTCCCCATCACTAATGGGACGAGGCAGGGTTGCCCCCTCTCCCCAATAATATTCTCCTTGATTATGGAACCCCTGGTGGAACATATCCGATCTTCAATTACTGGTATACAAATAGGAAATTCCCAACATAAATTGGCTTATATGCCGATGATGTGATACTCTTCCACACAGACCCCCTCCACTCTCTCCCTTACTTGACCCAACTTCTAGAACACTTTGGAACGCTCTTCCTCAATAAATTAAACCATAGCAAATGTCAAATGCTCCCCATCAACCTATCACCTCTCACCAAACAACATATCTCAGGACTTACCCCTTTCTCGTGGGCCACAGCAGCCTCCCTTCAATACCTAGGGATTCAGTTGACCTCCCCTAGCTCTAATATGTTCCACATTAATTTCAATACGCTAACATTAAAAATTACCAGTCTCTCCTCAATTCAGAAGTTAACATCTTCATGGACAGGTCGCATAGCCTTAGCCAAAATGTTTATTCTACCCCACATTCTGTACCTCTTCCGAGCCCTCCCAGTGCCTTTCCTTTCAACTCACCTGAGAAAACTACAAACTATTATCAGCAACTTGATCTGGCAAGGGAAACGTCCCAGATTTAAAACAGCATACCTTCTCCGCCCTGTCAAATTCAGCGGAATGGGTGCCCCGAACATCTCCTTATACTACAAGGCTAGTATTTTAAACCACATCAGAACATGGTGGACTCCCAACTCTTCTCCAACTATACATCAAATCGACAAGGAGACTCTACAACAGGACCTGAAAGCCTATTTAGGAGCCTTGATTCTTCATCCACATCCCCAGAGGCACTTCTTGGACACTATTAATGCCTTCCACACAGTATGGACTTCACTAAGGAACATAGCAACTTCTTTATCCCAGAAAACCCTGGACTCCATCCCACTATCCTCCTTGGAGAAAATAATACCAAACCTAAATATCCAAAAATGGGTATCAGCCGGAATCACTAGCGTGGGACAACTGTACTCGCAGGGTATCCTTAGCTCCTTCCA
Organism: Glandirana rugosa; assembly: GCA_018402905.1. NCBI lineage: Eukaryota > Metazoa > Chordata > Amphibia > Anura > Ranidae > Glandirana > Glandirana rugosa. The sequence goes on from BLSH010136342.1 coordinate 53,764, forward strand.
AGACCTGTCTTCATCCTTTCAATTACCTTGCACCTCATTCTACCAATATCTTCACATCCAACATGCCTTACAAAATATCCAGATAAGTGATTCAGATGTTTTGAGCCCCATCCTAGACATACTACGTTCACCCTCGAAAATTCTTAAAGGACTGGGTCCCTTATATCTCTCCCTTGCCACCCCAGCTCAACTACACAAACCAATACCATATCTAACATGGGAAAAAAAGTTTTCTTTCTCAGCAACCCCGGATCAATGGCACACAGCACAACTCCTCCCACGGAAACACTCCAAGTGTACCCTCCATTGGGAAAATGCGCAAAAGCTCTCCTTCCACTGGTACCTTACCACCCATAAACTGGCAAAAATATACTCTGACCATTCTCCACTATGTTGGAGGAATTGTAACCTTCCTGGTTCTCTCTACCACATATGGTGGCAATGCCCTATCATACAACCTTTCTGGGATCAACTCTTTAAATTTATTGTCCACTATTACCAACTATAATCTACCTCCGGTCCCTAAGATAGCCTTACTTGGAATAGGCATAGACTTATGGCCCTTCAGATACCACACCATCCTCACACATCTCTTTATAGCAACCAGGCTTGCCATAGCCCGCAAATGGAAATCTCCTACCCCACCAAACCTTAATGAGGTGATTCTCATTCTCAATGACCACACTCAGCAAGAATATTCCTTTGCAAAAGCCCATCTCAAACAAGAAAAATTTCTAAAAGACTGGCACCCGTGGGTAACACACCCACAATGCTCTTTCCAAACCTAGAGCCTTATAACTTTTAACTTTTAGCTCTGAGTTCTCTGGATAAATTCCATACCCCAAGACTCGACCTCATTTATGCCACTTAACCCAGGCAACGGATCCTCAATACCTCTTAAACATAAGTATATTAGCATTGTACCAGGACTCTCCACTTCAACACATACGCATGGGTCGCTCCAGCTCACTATCATATCTCACTTACCTTCCCCTTTCCTCCTTACTTTCCTCCCTCTCCTTTCTTTCCTTCTTCATTTTTTTTTCTTTAAAACCCTCATAATTTCAGAGGTTGCATGTAATATAACATTGCAGTTATGCTTTTGTTCGAGTTCATGCCTCAATGAGATTGAAACTCACGGAATTCTAATAAGTCCAGGGCACAGTTTTGATCCCAACTGGGGTGTCCGGGCAGGGATATTCATATTCCCCATCCAAACTCACACTGAACTGCCTACACATAGGTCTCATTGAGAACATGTTCCCACTACCTGTATTATTGGTTATATATTATTCTGTATTCTCAAGATACATTATCCACAATTGCCTTTGTATTTTCTTTAAAATGCAATAAAAATCTAATGGAAAAAAAAAACTGTTGTTATTTCCATTGTTGGTGTCCAAAAAAGATTCTATTTTGCTACTTTAGCCTTTTTGTTTTAAAATATGTATGATACATGTATATAACAACAGTTTTTGGCTGAATTGCCTCTTTCATCACTCAATTATTACTGCAACACAAAAAAAAAAATCTTATAGCAAACACTACCTATTACAAATGTCTTTTAGGGTGGAAAAAAGTCATATTGCGTTGCTGCTGCTGTATGTAAGTCAAACAGTTATGTAAAAGTAAACTAGGCACGCAATTTAGCCAGAATATGGTGTCAATGTTAATGTTCTATAATTCCACATACAACTTTAAGGCATCCCCAAGCATGTTATTTAAAGGAATTGCAATTTTATGTTACCCTTTGAGCCTCTCTAAAATGGCCTTTTTTGAATTTAGAAAAAAAAATGTTTTCTTCATTGCAAATCTCCCAGGTCAGTGCCTGCCCCTCATATGCCCTTTCTTTGTCAAACCCTAGACTTGTAGCTGAGAAAATAGTCATCACTGCAGAAGATCAACTTCCATAAATTTTAAGGGGGTTTGAATTCCGAATCTGAATTTCAATAACATTTCTAAAACTGAATCCAGGAATGTTCAACTCATCACTATCTCTGTTTATTCTCTGCCTGCCCAGCTTGACTCTGTTGATTCCCAACCTGCTGCCTATTCTGACTATGTTGGTTCTCTGCCTGCTATTTAGCCTGATTCCGCCAGCTTCCACTAGCTGATGAGTCTGATACTTCTGAATCTCCATTTTTGTAATGCACCTGGCATGAGTTACCCTTCTGGCCTGTGATCCATGTAGATGCATTCGCCAAGTTCTTTGCAGCCTGTTGCTTTTGTTGCCCCAAAGCCTAGTGGTTTGGGCACTCTCTATGAGATTAGTAACTCAACTTACTATAATAGCTCCAGTAGTAGTGGTTGTCTGGGGAATGAACAAATTCCATTTGGCCCAGATTTAATCTCTGCAGCTATAGGGGACCTGGATCAGGTAACCAGTGCTCTGAAAAGACCTGGATGACTATCAACATGCATAACTGGTGCAGGCGATCATTTAGCCACTCAAATGTGGAATGTCCTAATGAAGTTAGACTCCCTGGTTTAAAGACTCTAGTGCCAAATCTTCTGATTACCCACGGTATCCCATCATTGGGATATCTGCTGTTTTGATGGACTTCATATTTCATGTGTTGTAGAAAATCTGGTCAGTGGATCACCCAACTTGTCACTTAATCCCACTGGTACCTTCCCTGTTGCCAGACCCTGGGGGTGAGGAACTCTGTTTGTTACCAGAAAATGTGGGAGTGGAGGCAAACATGGACTTTGACAGTACATAACAAGTTATCTGAAACTGGCAGCCCGAGGACCTGATGGTGAAACCCCAACAAAGGAATCTAAGGAGGTTCATCCGGCTTGTGCTTTTACATGTTTCACGATTACAACCGATTCATCAGAAAGAGACAGTTTCAGTTGTGAACGTGCTGTAAAAAAAATACACATAATTATACAACCATAACGTCATGCAATTTACAATTCATATATCATATGGAGAGCTCCCATAGGACAAAAGCTCCTTAGGGAGGTCTCTGTCAAAAATCAACATAGCATAAATAAACTTCCCACCATGAAAACATCACCCAGGGGAGTCCTCCAAGGCACACATAGAGGGCCACTCAGCCCAAGGTCACCCAACTGTTCCCGAAGGCCAGAGTAGATAAATAAGCCCACCCGGGGGCAAGTGTGGGTGCCAAAGCAAAAAGGGGGTCCACTACAACGAAATAGGAAAAAAGTTGCATATACGGTATTCATCAATATATATTAATCTAAAAAAAAAAAAAAAAAAATATATATATATATATATATATATATATATATATATATTAATCTAATCAAGAGCACATGTAGCATATATATGGAGCATTTTGCCCATGCTATATACGCACCTGGAGCCAAAAGTAGAGTCTTGAGTGTGCGAGAGCTGAGAAGGGATATGTGGATATCCAATCCCTGAAAATTCAGCTAGTCAAGTGATGACACTAGAAAATAACAGGGAGATCTTCTTAAGCGGACAAACCCAATATACTGATTGAGCAAATAGAGGCAGGATGAAAAGGGCTACTCACCACAGCTAATGATGGACTGTATATAATGGGCAGTGTGGAGTAATGAGAGGCACATAGATATCAAGTTGGGTAATGGTGTAGTCTTCCCCACTATAACAACACACATGGAGAGTATAGAGGCCAGTAACACATGGACCCCACAAGGGGCACTGGTCTACAAAAGAGGAATACCAATAGAAGTATAGGTGATCAAAACTTAACTGTGTTCAGACAAGAAACTCCCGGGTTGTAAAAAAAGTACTTACAATGCATCAAACGAACGGAGACACTCCACACTGCCACCACCACATATACTCAGAATGCTGTGATCGGCCATTTTAAGTGCTTTGGCGCCTATCCAAATGACGTCACACACTACGCGGTGCGCATCGTAGTGACATCAATGGATACGATCCCGGGATGCGCGCGCATCACAAGGTGCGCAGCACTAGCCCACCACAAGGGACGCATCGAACGATCATTCAGGAAATGTCCCTTGGGCTCCCCTCATCATAACAGTGCCGCCATAAACGGCATCTAGTGGCAACCCTGGATTAGTGCTGGATGAAAAAAGTATTGTAGAAGGAAAATCCAAAGTGTTAAGGATTTGTTTAAAAGATAAACTTTACACAGTTTAAATTTGACTGTACCATACCAGGGCAGTAGAGTCCCCGGTGAACACAGTCCACTACAGGCACCACAGACCCGAACTACTGCAGAAATGGATGATAACTATTAAGTTTGTTAAGGCCAGGGGTGACCGTAGCGGATAGCCTTTCAATCCATAAAGTCTCAGTTTTTAAAATCATGTTGTCCCAGTCTCCCCCTCTAGGGTTGTGCTGCACGACCTCTAGTACAAAAAAGGAGAACACTGAGTTATCAAAACCATGATGTAGGCCAATATCTCGGGTCACCGGTGTAATAATTTTCCCATTGCTAGAATAGTGCACGTGATCCCTAATTCTTTGGCTGAATTCACGAATAGTTTTGCCAACATAAAAGCATGGCACTGACAGGTCATAAGATAAATGACACAGCGAGTGCGGCACTTGGCATAATGGCGTGACGAATACCATTCCCCTGTGGGTAAATGAATTCCCTTGCCCTCAGTCACCCAGGGGCATCTACTGCATTCACCAAAGCGGTACCTGCCTTGAGGGGTCAAATTCCCAGAGGTCGAGGGAGAATAATGACTCGAAGTGAGAGTGTCACGTAGTGACATGGCTTTCCTGAACACTAGCTCAGGATGGGGGCGCACATACTTAGACAGGGTATAATCCTCTGCAAGTAGGTGCCAATGACGAGAAATTAATGATCGTAGACTATTTTCATGTACAGAATAGCGCGTGATAAATTTGACCGTAGGAGTATGGATTTTTGAATGTTTAGAATATAGTAGTTCAGTTTTGGTTTTATTTTTAGCCCTATTAAACACTTTCCTTAATAGGGACCGAGAATACCCTCTAGCTAGAAGTCTATTCTGTAATTAATTCAATTGGTGAATGAAATCCATTTCTGTAGAGCAATTTCTACAAAGACGCAGATATTGTGCGTAGGGTAAGCTCCTAATCAAGGGGTGGGATGGGCACTTGCGGCATGCAATATAGTATTGCCAGCACTTGGTTTGCGGTACAGATCTGTTGATAAGCCTCCATCATCGGTGATGGATATCGTCGAGTTCAAAAAGGATATCTCATGGGAACTGAAGGTACGAGTGAATTTCAAATTGAAATCATTGTTATCAAGGATACTCAATAATTCTAGAAGTTCTTTTTTGGGGCCGTTCCATATGATGAACCAATCATCAATGAAACAAAACCAGTTCATAATGCAATTAATGAACTGGGTATAGGACTCGCAGGAAAATATCCATCTCTCCCAACCTCCAAGATAGATGTTGGCATAGGAGGGAGCGCAGCAAGTGCCCATCGCGAACCCCTGACGTTGTAGATAAATTTGATCTTGAAATGTAAAGAAATTTCGAATAAGGACAAATTGAAGAAGGTTCAGTAAAAAGTGGTTATGTGACCAAGTGGTTTGGTCCTGTTCATCAAAGAAGGATCTTATCACCCGGATGCCCCGCTCGTGCAGAATACTAGAGTACAGAGCCTCAATATCCACAGCAATGAGCAGGGCATCCGGGGGAACATGGATCCCCTCCAAATTTTTCAGCAAGTCAGAAGTGTCTCTAATATAGGAGGGCAAAGAAATGACATGAGGCATCAGGAATGAGTCAACATACCTGCTCGCCCTTTCAGTTAGCGAGTCATTCCCAGAGATGATGAGTCTCCCAGGAGGGCTCATCAAATTCTTGTGCACCTTAGGTAGGGCATAAAAAGTGGCAAGTTTTGGAAATTGGGGAATAAGATATTGTAATTTTTTTATCAATTAGGCCTACAAGAAGGGCATCTGTACATAATACTTTCAATTTACAATGGAAAATTGAGGTTTGTTCCTGAGGAATTTTACAATACCATTCTTGGTTTTTAAGTATATCGAGGCACATCTAGCGGTATTGAGGATGTGACATGATTACTATGTTGCCGTCCTTGTCAGATGGTTTTATAACTAAGTCCTCTCTTTTTTGGAGGGATTTTAAAGCTTGGGACATTTGAGGGGTCATATTGTTCTGAATTTTGGACCAATGTTGGGTCCTGTTTGTTACCAGACCAGTGGTGGGGAATACAGATTGTCTATGCACTCACTGTAGGGAGTCCTCTCACTGGACATGTATACAATCACGATTTCTTGTTAATTACTTGTATAATAGAAGAGGGTAACCTGCAAGAGTTGCATGGACAAGGACTTGTCTTTTAACAGTAATTTCACAAAGACTGTCTGTTATCATTTGCTATCGCATGGACTTTTGTGATCAAGAAATATTGGCGTTGTCACATACTTTGTGGCAGAGCCTGATGTGTAGCGGAAGCCCTCTTTTACAACCCTGGCTCAAGTACTACTGATGTTGTGACAGTGGCCATGAGAGCGCAGCGAGGTATGAGTGCCTGTAAGATGTTCCATCAGCCTCAGCAGTGGGTAGCAGGTGCGTTGCCAGAGAGAGGGCCGATCACTGGAACAGCAGATGGCAGCAGAGACAGCAGACCCAGGACTGGGCAGACAACAGGAGGCAGGTGCTTGATGGGCAGCTGGCAGGTAGCAGGTGTGGAAGGACTGGCAGCATTCAGCAGGTGAAGGACCAGCAGGGACCAGGTCACGCAGAGCAGGACAAGTGGATAACTGGATGCTAGGTCAGACAAGCTAGGTCAGCAAAAGGAGGTCAGATAGAGGAATGGACACCAGGCAGAGAATGGTCAGGATACAAGCAGAGGTCAGCAATGTAAAATCAGGCAGATGAGCAGGAGGCAGAGCAAAGTTCAAAGACAAGCCAAGGTCAGGACAGGTAGCCAGGTAGCTGGGTGAATCAAAGGAATCCAACACAGAAGCAGATTGTCAGGAAACCACAGTAACTTTCATGTCTTGTCTGTTTGCTTACCTCTCTGCATATGTTCAGCTTAGTGATCATGCATCTCACACCTGTGTACCTTTATAGGCTTTCCTCAGTAGGGCCCAACCCCTGGTTCTAATTAGGAATATCATAACACCTGGCAGTAATAGCTTCTGACGCCGATCAATAGTGTGTGTTTGGCTTTGTGTGTGGTTGTTTCCGTTGTGTGCTCTAAGTCTATTTCCCTTTATCGACCTTCGACTTGTTCTGACTATCCCTGTCTGCCTGATACCCGACCTTTGGCTTGTTCTCTGTTTCTCCTGTCTGCTCGGTATACCGATCTTTGGCATGCTCTCCTGTCTGTCCCTGTCTGCTTGTGGCCCTGACCCTTGGTTATCCCGCTGACTATCCCTTGTTGTTCCTGCCCTGTTGCATCCTCTCTTCCACCTGTAGCCAGCCGAGCATGAGCTAAGGGACCCGGGGGGCCGTGACATGGATCCAGTTGCAGCCAAATCCATCCTCACCACCAGAGGCTCAGGCGAACACCTACTGGCTCTTAGACTCCGTGCCCTGGGGAAACCGATGCACTAGCTCCCTGTGTTTCTGTGTCAGTGCTCCAGGGGCCCATATTTCTGTACCAGCTGGAGATCATTAGCAGTAGTTAGCTATAGGTCCACAACTGTAGCGGTGCACATCGCACTTCAGTGGTGCGATTCGCAGCCCAACAGTGCGCATCTGTTGCCTGACCCCAGGCAACCTAACAGATGCAGGAACTTGGGAATAACTGCAGATTAGATAGCAGTGCGCACCAGTGCATCCCCCTGTGAGCGCATGCCGGCGCATGCGCATATGTCTGCATGTATGCGTGTGCCTGCACACAATAATATGAGCACCCATAGGCCCACACCTGCAAATTTGCACTTGCCTCAGAGCTTCACTTACACTATGGCCAGCATATCCCTGAAAGGAGCATCCCGAGGCAACTCACAGAAGGGGGAAACTGTCAGGAAGCAGAGCACCTGCTGCTGGCACTGTGGTCCTAAGACCTGAAAGGTGTAGTTCTGATATTTACCAGGGAGTGTATGCCAGCAGCCAGCAGGTCGCAGGAATTGGTCCGTACCTAAAACTGAATGATAGGAGGGTATTTAGCCCCTTCTCTAGCATTCTACAGTGTCTCCGTGGTTTGCCATGTGTGTCATGCATTCTGATCTTGATTACCTGACCCTTTTGTACTTGTTATCCTAAACCTTCCTGCCTTATACCTGTTCCCCTGGATCCCCTTCTTTTACTTCCCCTTGTAACTAAACCCCCACTCTGGCCCCCTTCCTGACCCATCCTACCTGCTGTTCCTTACACCTCCTGCTTGACCCTGCCTTGTTCAATTCCCCCAATTTCTTGAATATAGCATTTCATAGTTGCTTTTTGAATTTGTTAGTTATATACAGTTGGGTCCATAAATATTGGGACATTGACACACTTGTAATCTTTTTGAGGGTATTTACATCCAAATCAGGTGAATGGTGTAGGAATTGCAACAGTTTGTATATGCGCCTCCCACTTTTTATGGGACCAAAAGTAATGGGACAATTGGCTGCTCAGCTGTTCCATGGCCAGGTGTTTGTTATTCCCTCATTATCCCATTTACAAGGAGCAGATAAAAGGTCCAGAGTTAATTTCAAGTGTGCTATTTGCATTTGGAATCTGTTGCTGTCAACTCTCAATATGAGATCCAAAGAGCTGTCACTATGAGTGAAGCAAGCCATTATTAGGCTGAAAAAACAAAAGAAACCCATCAGAGAGATAGCAAAAACATTAGGTGTGGCCAAATCAACTGTTTGGAACATCCTTAAAAAGAAAGCTCAGCAGCACCAAAGACCCAAAAGACCACGAAAAACAACTGTGGTGGATGACCGAAGAATTCTTTCCCTGGTGAAGAAAACACCCTTCACAACAGTTGGCCAGATCAAGAACACTCTTCAGGAGGTAGGTGTATGTGTGTCAAAGTCAACAATCAATAGAAGACTTCACCAGAGTGAATACAAAGGGTTCACCACAAGATGTAAACCATTGGTGAGCCTCAAAAACAGGAAGGCCAGATTAGAGTTTACCAAACAACATCCAAAAAAGCCTTCACAGTTCTGGAACAACATCCTATGGACAGATGAGACCAAGATCAACTTGTACCAGAGTGATGGGAAGAGAAGAGTATGGAAAAGGAAAGAAACTGCTCATGATCCAAAGCATACCACCTCATCAGTGAAGCATGGTGGTGGTAGTGTCATGGCATGGGCATGTATGGCTGCCAATGGAACTGGTTCTCTTGTATTTATTGATGATGTGACTGCTGACAAAAGCAGCAGGATGAATTCTGAAGTGTTTTGGGCTATATTATTTGCTCATATTCAGCCAAATGCTTCAGAACTCATTGGACGGCGCTTCACAGTGCAGATGGACAATGACCCGAAGCATACTGCGAAAGCAACCAAAGAGTTCTTAAGGGAAAGAAGTGGAATGTTATGCAATGGCCAAGGCAATCACCTGACCTTAATCCGATTGAGCATGCATTTCACTTACTGAAGACAAAACTGAAGGGAAAATGCCCCAAGAACAAGCAGGAACTGAAGACCGTTGCAGTAGAGACCTGGCAGAGCATCACCAGGGATGAAACCCAGTGTCTGGGGATGTCTATGCATTCCAGACTTCAGGTTGTAATTGACTGCAAAGGATTTGCAACCAAGTATTAAAAAGTGAAAGTTTGATTTATGATTGTAAATCTGTCCCAATTCTTTTGGTCCCTTAAAAAGTGGCACATATACAAGCTGTTGTAATTCCTATACCGTTCACCTGATTTGGATGTAAATACCCTCAAATTAAAGCTGAAAGTCTGCAGTTAAAGCACATCTTGTTTGTTTCATTTCAAATCCATTGTGTTAGTGTATAGAGCCAAAAAGATTAGAATTGTGTCACTGTCCCAATATTTATGGACCTGAATGTAGTTTTCACTAGGTTTCATTTGTATTTTACTATTGCTTGTATATTGTTTGTGGTGTTGTAGGTTTTTTGCTCTGTTAAATTGTATCATACTTGCAATTAAGTTAAGTTGAGTCTACTTTAGACAGATACACAGGTATGGTCACCAATATATGTATATATGAGTGTATATCTATATATTACACTCAGGCAGGATCAAAAATTCAATGCAACCAAGTGATCTCATACAACCTAATATAGAAAACCAAAGAAGTTCAGGGGTTACAACAGTCCACACAGATATATCCATATAAAACAATACACATATCAAAGGCTTCCAAAAAAAGGGACAACCTCAGGCCAAAAAACAAAGCTCCTCCCAAAGTGAACAATCATGATTGTCACTGTTTTGGAATTTATATGTTTATTGTTTTCTCTGGATAGATTCATGTGGAGGGCTGCAACCAATTTATTTCTCTATAATTTAATTTTTTTTAGAAGTGGGCATCAAAGGGGGCATACAATACATGATAACATAGTCATTACAGATGAACAGCAGAAACCACTCAAAAGAGACCCACACATGATTAATATTGCTTATTTGCATGAAGGTAATAAAGAACTGATCATTAAAAACGTGCTATTGATTTAAATGGCCATGCTATAGAAAGGCCCCAGAACAAAAATCTATTGTTTCACTCCACAAAAGCATGGGTGAGCAGGAAGTATACTGTATACCGAGGATCTGAACAGTAATGATAATACTGTTAGAGTTCCAAAGAACTATGCAATGTCAGCATCACAAAGTTCCTGCTAATGATAAATACAACACTGGGAACACAGTCAGGAATAGTTCATGAGTCATGACATAAGCCCAAGAAAAGTCAGAGATATTAAAAAGGATCCTGAACGTATTGCCTTGAGTAGTATTTAGTATTTTATTATGGTTTGGATTCAATGATGCATGAAATGGTTTTAAGGCAGTACAATAGAGGTATTCTCATTGCTATCAAAGGCTTGCATTGGGTAGAAGTACGTATTTCTTACAGCTGTCATATTACTTTGACAGAAAATTAACTTTAAAAGAAAATAAATGCAAATTGTCATGCTCAGTTTAAGTGCATATATTCATGTATAGGACACTCACAAACACGTATGGATTACCTGTTTAGTGTTTATTTACTATATGCATTTTACAATGTGCATTGCATATTTTAACCACTTCAGGATTTCCAGCTTTAGGACCGGAGCCCTTTTTGCGATTCAGCGCTGCGTCGCTTTAACAGAAAATTGCGCGGTCGTGCGACGTTGTACCCAAACGAAATTTGCGTCCTTTTTTCCCCACAAATAGAGCTTTCTTTTGGTGGTATTTGATCACCTCTGCGTCATTTCTGATCGCCGCTATAAACAAAAGAAGAGCGACAATTTTGCAAAAAAAACCAAATTTCTTACTTTTTGCTAAAATACAAATCCAAAAAAAAAATATAAAAAAACACTTTTTTTCACAGTTTTTGGCCGATTTATATTCTTCCTCATATTTGCTATAAAAAAATCGCAATCAGCATTTATTGATTGGTTTGCGCAAAAGTGGCCATGTTTACGGATGATGAGAATTCATTTTTGGGGTTTTTATTATTTTTTTTTTTTTTACTAGTAATGGCGGCGATCTGCGATTTTTAGCGGTGCTGTGATATTTCAGCGGACATGTCGGACCATTTTGACACTTTTTTGGGACCATTGGCATTTATACAGTGATCAGTGCTATAAAAATGCACTGATTACTGTGTAAATGCCATTGGCAGTGAAGGGGTTAACCTGCAGGGGGCGCTCTAAGGGTTAACTATGTTCCCTGGGCGTGTTCTAACTGTATGGGAATTGCCCTAGCTGGGGAAGGGAAGTGGTCACAGCCTCCGTATACAGGAAGGCTGTGATCACAGCCCTTCCCCCTTCACAGAACGGAGGTCCGTGTTTACATACACGGACCTCCGTTCTTTCACTCCGGGGGGGCCATCGCAGGTAGCCGGTGGCAATCGAAGCCGCCGCACCCGCTCCCTGGCCCTCCCCGAACACAGTGAGCGTGCGGGTGCGCCTCCGGCGGCGCGCGCTCACAGTGCGCGTTATCGCAGCCGCCGTCATATGATGGCGATTTGCGATAACGAGCCACCTTGTCGCCGTCAACCTGCGGTTGGCGGTCGGCAAGTGGTTAATTATATATTTGAATATTATAAAGCTGGTGAAATGGTTCTGTGCTCTTACCTTGGAGTAAACATTGAGGCTGGGTTAACACTGCCGTACGGAGCGGCTCACAGCAGTGGTCCGGTGCGTCCCTGTTCACCGTTTCAGGTCCGAATTGGGTCCAAATTATTTGCTGAATTCAGACCTGAAATAGACCGGAAGATGCACAGGACTTATGTGTAATTCACGTACGAGCAGCTCCGGAGATATGTGAATTGGCTCCATTGAGAGCTGGTCACAATCTCCTGATGTGCAAATTGGATGCTGGGAAACCCTGTATCAGCAGTCTTGTGACTTCTATCAGTATCTGGTTAAAGCTTGTAGGAGGAATTTTCATTTTACTCTGACAGTCCTATGAGGCTGCAGGACCCCTGACCCTCTGTCTGGACAGTGCTGATCACATGCACCCTCCCAAGAAAAAATAAACTCTCTAGCAATACACACCAAACTGAGCATGTGCAGAGTGACTCCTAAGGCTCTTTCTTATCAGTAGATGGATTGGGGACAGTACAAGAAGGGGAGGATCAGAGAAGACAAAATCAAACAGCCTTTTTACACAATGCAGCAGATTAACCCCTTAGGCTCCACAGTGAGTATAACAAACATGCTTTACTGCATATACAAACTGATTTTACTGTTGTGGGTTTAGTAACTCTTTAGCTATGAATGACAAAAAAAAAACAGCTGTTCTGGAAATGCCAGAAGAATTAAATGCAGCTGACCTGTACTTTAGTATTAGCGATACAAATCTGAAAGCAGGGTTTCCTCTACAGATAAAAAAAAACCCTAAATACAAAAATGTGTTTCTAAATAAATAAATTGTGGTACTTATTTCAAATTCTTCATTAAGAATTCTTTGGATGACAATGTATGTAAACTAAATACCCAAAAGGTTTCCTGATGAATGAAACATGATCTATGAATGGAAGAGGCAGACTTTTCATTCATCCACCCATTTTATATTCATAGATCCTGTTTCATTCATGGAGGTATAGTTCAGTTTCTATGAATAGAGGAGGTGGGCAGAAAGAGCATAGTCTGCACTCTTGACATATGCATATAACAGGTCCCTTAGCGCTAATAAGCCCCACCATATCAGAAGATTATGGCTGGCAAGAAAGAGGGCATCGGAGGACAGAAGATTTCCTACTAAAGCAACAGCCAGCAACCCAAGGGATGTATCACACTGATTGTAAGTAATGTCCCTTGTGTTGATTTTTATTTTCATTTTTTGATTAAACTTAAGCTTTGACCCAAAATATAAGGCAAATAACAGAATCCTGAGTAAAAAGTGGGGAATCTCACAAAATGAATTATTCATTCAAATGGCCATAGGCCATATTAGGCCAATAACATCACAAGCTCCTTTTTAACACTCCAGATGACAGCTCAGGAAGCTGTCATACATAGTTAGTAAGTGATAGGATCGAGCATGTTAGCATTCCTTTTTTTTTTTTTAAAAAGGCATTTCACAATCAAGGATTTTTATTGAAGTGAAAGAAGAAAACATCTTACAAAACATATTATAGAATATGCAGGAGTATTATCTGAACATAGACATCACAAATGCTAGTAATTTAAGTAATTTAGAGTCAAAAATTGTTTGCTGATTGAGACTTAATTATACATGGGTTACAATGTTAAGTAGTGATATCACTATTTGCAATAACATACGATATACAGTTTAAATTTGATAATTCCATAAGTATGGAGTAAAATGTTTTTCAGAACAATAGTAAAGAAAAAGAGGAATAGTGATAGGGTATAAGTGTAGGTGTATAGGTTTAGGTAGGTGTGGTGAGGAAGTAGAAGTGAAAAAGGTGGATAAGAGTAAGTGAGGGGGGAGGAGAAATTATAAATAGTGAAAAGAGGGATTGTTGTGGGAGGGGAGAGAGAGGAGAAAAGGTGAGGTGAGGGAGGGAGGAGAGGAAGGCGAGATTCTAAATGCTAGAATGATAGAGTTTTCTAGATGCAGTAGAATGGTAAACTGAATGTTAGGCTATATAGGGCATATTAGGTTTGGCCAAGGTGTTCGGAGAACATATTAGAGTTAATGAAAAGCCACCAACTGTTCCACATATTATGAAATTTGGATGTACTTTCCCTTTTCATGGCCAGTAGTTCTTCCATTCTGTAGGTCACGTTCACTTTCTCAATCCAATCCCTAACAGTTGGGATTGTTGTTGATTTCCATTTCAGGGGTATTAGGCTTTTGGTGGACATTTAGAAGGTGTCTTGTTAATGAATTTTTGTATTTGTTGGTGGAGAAATTATTAATATGGAGCAGGCAAGCTGCTGCATTTAGATTAATCAAGGTATCGGTGATATGCTTGATCCAATTAATAATTTGTTGCCAGAATTTTTGGATTTGTGGGCATGACCACCAGATATGCAAAAAGGTTCCTTTTTCTGAGCCACATCTCCAACACAGTTCTGAATTGGAAGGTGACAACCCTCTTGCTCTCAGTGGTGTAATGCAACATTGTGTTAAAATCTTATATACACCTCCTGGGATTTAGTGCTTAATCAGCACTTATGGGCAAAGATGATGCTTTCTCCCACTGTGCGTCTGTGAGGTGTAAATTTAACTCTTTCTCTCAACATATTTTTTGTATCTCATTTATCCCTTGGTCTTCATGGGAAAGCCAAGCGTATGACAATGAGATCATTTTGTGTATCGGTGCTCTTTTAAAGCAAATGTCTTCAAGGAGAGTCAGAGGTCTGTTGAGGAGATTTTTATATTTACTATTTTTGAGGAGGTCGTGTATTTGTATATATGACCAGAGGCCAGAGAGTGATCAGCACATCCTTAAGGTCTTGAAATGGTCTCAGTTTATTTTTGTGGAAGCAATTGTGTGCCAGGAGTGGGTATGTGCTGTTTGTTTGTGGGCTCAAATCTGATGGGTCGTTATACTGAGTATTTGGCTGTTTGGATACGGGTGTGGGCGGTCCTGGGAATGAGGTGAGTTTCTGTTTTCTGTTTGTGGAAAATCTCCAAAATGGATTTGATTAAGGGGTGATGATCTGAGCGTTTACTCTGGTTAGAGGTTAGGGCCCAGGGTAGATATGGCAGATTTCTTGAACTGCAATCTGATTCAACTCTAATCCAGTCTTTATCATTTGAATGGCAGTGCCAGTCTATAACTCTTGTAATATGTGTGGCCTGGTGGTATTTTTGAAAGTCAGGAAGACCCATGCCACCCCTGTATTTAGGTTGAGTGAGTAATCTGAGATTCAGTCTAGGTTTTTTAAGTGCCCAGACAAAATGTCTTTGTAGTTGGGTGAGTTTTTTAAAGAATGCATTAGGGATGTGAACAGGGAGTACATTAAAATAATATAAAAACCTGGGGAGGATGGTCCTTTTTAGAATTGAGGCTCGTCCGAACCAAGCGAAGTGTTTGGTGGACCATTTCTCCAGGTTTAATTCTATGTTCTTAATCAAGGGGATGAAATTGGTTTCATAGATCATGTTAATATCTGGGGTAAGCTTCACCCTTAGGTATTGCAATGAATTGGATTCCCATTTGTATGGACAATTTTTCTGAGCTAGCAATAATTGGTTCTGTTTTAGTGAAAGGCTAAGGGCTTCTGACTTGTTAAAGCTAATTTTAAAGTTCGCTATATAGCTAAACGTCTTGAATATTTTATTCATGTTAGGGATGGATATGTGTGGTTGGGTAAGGAAGAACAACAGATCATTGGCGTATGCGGCTATTTTATAATCTTTGTTTTTAATTTGGAACCCATGTATTGCGCTTTCCAATTTTATAGTTCTCATTACGGGTTCTAATGATAGGATGAATAACAGAGGTGATAGGGAGCATCCCTGCCTCATTCCATTTTTTATTTTAAGAGGGTAGATATCATTAATCTTAATTTTGGCTTGGAGGTTTAGGTACAGCGATTCTATCCAGTTTAACATATTGTTGCCTATTCCTATATAGGAACAGGTGAAAAACATGTAAGGCCATGACACAAGGTCGAAGGCCTTTTCGCATCTGTGAATAAGAGGAGGCCTTCTAATTTTGAGACTTTCACATAATGTATTAAATTTAGTGCTTTAATTATATTGTCTCTGGATTCTCTCCCAGGCATGAATCCCATCTGTTTTGGTTCAATTATTTTAGTGAGCAGTGGTCTTATTTTATTAGCCAGGATTTTTGCTAACAGTTTTAGATCAATATTTAATAAGGAGATGGGCCTGTAGTTTGAGCAATCTTGGTGATCTTTGCCTGGTTTGAGAATGATTGATATGTGTGCCATTAGAAAAGTGTTTGAGCTGTGTTCAGCGTTAGTTAGGGAATTGTACGTTGAGGTAAGATGGTGCCCCAGGGTTTGGGCCTACATTTTATAATATTGGGAGGTTAATTCGTCGGGGCCAGGACTTTTACTAGCCTTTAAGTCTTTTATAGCTGATAAAACCTCGTCTGAGGAAACAGGTTTTTCTAAAAGATCTTTGTCCTCATTTGATAGAGATGGGATTTTGCTATTTTTTAAAAATTCTAGTATTGATTCTTCCCTGTTGATTACTATGTGTGAGGGTTTTCTTTGGGGTTGTAGGTTGTACAAATTGGAGCAGTAATTTATGGATAGCGTTGTTTGTGTTGTGACTCTAATTTTGATATTTTTTAAATTAAGTTAGTGATACCCTTTTCTTTTTCCCTTTTCCTCCTTGTGCCCCATTTCACTAGTTCTCCCCTTATGACACATTTGTGCGCTACCCAGTTGTTTAGGGGGTTAGTGTCAATACTCTTGTTTAAGTCAAAGTAATCTGTTAGTTTGTTTTCAATGTCGGGTTGGATCTCTAGACCTGTGAGAAGTGTTGCGTTGAGTCTCCAAGTAAAATTAGGTCTTTGCGAAGTTCTGTTTTTTAGTGTTAATGAAGTTGGGGCATGGTCAGATAATGATATTATTCCGATCTGAGCCTTAGTGACATGTTTTAAATCCTTTTGCGAGATAAAAATCATGTTGAATCTCGAATAGCATTTGTGTGGTGTCGAGTAATAGGTGAAGATTTTGTCGGAGGGATGTGTTAACCTCCAAGTGTCTATTGGTGTCAGGGATTTAATTATTTTTAATGTTTTGTAAGTAACATGAGTGTGTCCTGTTGAGGTGTCTTGGGTTGGGTTTAGGGGTAAATTGAAGTCCCTGCCAAGTACTGTACAACCTTTAGCAAACCATTTCAGTTCATTAATTATTTTGTCACAGAAGGTAACATGGGCTTTATTGGGGAAATATACATTGGCCAGGGTTACTGGATCACCTGACTAAGTGCCCATGAGAAATATGTATCGACCATCTGGGTCAGCAAATTGTTGGGAAGGGACAAAAAGGGAGTCTTTGTTGAAACTCCCTTTGTTTTAGCTATTGGATTTGTGGCATGGCAAGTCAGCTGCACGGCTGCTGTTTGAGTAAGAGGCGTCTCTCTTCCTCTTCCTGTGGCTTGCGCTCCACCTAGCAAAACCACAGAACCCGGACGTGATGTAAAAATGTGACGGACGTACTCACTGGCCCCACTAACGCATTTCGTCATTGGACGTCATAGGAAGCGATGACGTCAAATGACGAAACGCGTTAGGCGGGGCCAGTGAGTACGTCCGTCATGTTTTTACGTCACGTCCGGGTTCTGTGGTTTTGCTAGGTGGAGCGCAAGCACGAGGAAGAGAGACGCCTCTTACTCAAACAGAAGCTGTGCTGCTGACTTGCTGCTTTACCACTGACACGAACCACGAACAGTTTTGACAGTTGTGTTTTTTAAGATACTTTGTTACTGGATGCAATAAACTTTTTTATCGGAATCACACTATTTTTGGATTTTATTATTTATATACACAACTACACCGGAGGGAGTCGTGTGGATTGCTGTTCCTGACCATACACGGACCAATCTGGATATCGGTGCCGGAGACAGGACCAGTACATGCGTGATACTCCTGCAGGGGTCCCAAGCTCTGGTGAGTGGGGACACAGGAGGGGAGCACGAGTGGAAGTCACCTATTCACCCTGGAAATGCTGATGAATAATCACTGAGAAATCACTGAGCACATGCTTGAACCAAGATTTGGGATTTTTTCCCAGAGACTGTGGATTGCCGAAAAATATTGTGTTTCTTTGTTTTTTCACCTTTATATGGACAATGAGACCTCATTTATGTTAATTAACACACACACCTGATGTAAAGCACAAAGTCTATATACACTAAAAATTGCACTACCTGTCACTTTAAGAATTTTATGTTTGGGCTGTATAAGGAATACCCACGCACGGAGGGTTACCACCCTCAGGGATAGCGCCATCTCCTTGCTTGTCATTTTTATTTCTTTTTTCCTTATTGGAAATCTGGGAGGGCAGCTTTCCCTAATCATTTTGATAATTTATACTTTTTAATAAATAATTTTTACCAGCTATACCCAACTACCCTGAGCGCAGAATTAATATATATAATAAAATTAGCGTTGAAACATTGAGGCTAAGAGGTTAGGTCTGTAACAGGTAAAGTAGCAAAAAAAATATTGTCTTTCACCCGTTTGATTCTGATATTGAAGTCTCTATATTATGTAAATTGTTGAGGTTCGGTTTGTTCTCCAAATAGCATTGAGGTCTTTAAGTAATATGTGAAGATTTTTGCATGTCAAGTATTTCTTTTAGGATAGCTAGAAGGTATATTCAGCTCCAGATTTATTTTCCTGGTCAGAGTCTTGACTAAGGCCAAGATATCTCTGATCTGGTTTTCGCAATGTATTCCTGTGAAGTTGTGCCAAGTAAGCCCTCTGGCTTATCTACTGACACCTTCTACTTCAGGTACCCACTTCTTCAAGGTCATCAATTGTCTTTAATGATTTTCAAAGAAGTTCCGGGATATATTTGGTAGGTGAGTTGATTTTCTCAAACTGAGGTATTTATGGTGGTAGATGCCCTCCCGTGGTTAGTATCTGTATTTAGTGTTAACAGAATTGGAGAATAGGTGTAGGCTTTGACAGGGTGTGAGGTTATGCTGTAAATGTCCAATCTGGCACAGACTAGTATAATAGTCTCAATCTATCACTTCTATCGTAAGCCAGTCGGCATGGATCAGACAGGGTTTGGATCTGTGAGCTAATACATTCTGTTGGGTTTTAGTCTCAATTCATTTCCATAAGGATAATAAGAGTGTCAAATTGTTGTAGTGCTGGATTCTAGTCTTTGTTTGTGAGGTAACAGCTCCCTCTTGTGGTTGAAAAATGTAATTAAAGATTGTAACTGAGGCAACTAAAAAGAAAAGAAAGGGGAACTTATAACAGAGAGTAACATATACATTTACCTGTATATAGAGGACCAGGTGAGGATAGGTGAGTCTTATATTCAACATTGTTCCCTGGTTCTGGGCGCTTTAGCAGCTGGTGAAAACTGATTGCTTTGAGTAGTATTTCTGAGATGTTTGCCTTTAGCAAAAGGTGAGTTGCAAGGAGATGGACTAGATGAAGAGACTCCCAAGTTTATTGAGGGTGGGAGTTGGAATTTGGCATACCAATTGGGGAGTTCTATGAGGTTTATCTATAAGTTCTCACAGAAGGTAGCCAATTCACCCGGTGTTTGTAGGAAGTAATTCTTGCCTTGGAAAGTGGCTTGCAGTGCAGAAGGGAATTTCCACCTATACACATGTTTTTTTTTTTTAAGGATTTCCAGTAATGGCCTAAGGGCTCTCCTGTTCTTGAGTGTGATTTGGGGAGGAGATATTGGTAGAGGAATATTTCCCTTTCATTAAACATGACAGAGTCACTTTGTCTTGCTTTTTGAAGGATTTCTTCCTCCAGAGGAAAATTTGTGAGGCGACATATAATGTCCCTAGGGGGCGCGTCATCCGCTGCTCTGGGTTTTAGGGCTCTATGAGCTTGATCAAATTCAATCAGCGATTCGTTTGGCCTATCTGTTAAGTTGTTGAAAATGGATCATAAGGTGGGTTTCATTGGTCTGCGGTAATGTTTTCAGGGACTCCTCTCACTCTAATATTGTTTCGGCTCAAGCGATTGTCCGGGTCCTCTAATTGTCTGTTCATGGCGATTAAATTTTGGGAAAGAGTAGTGATGACATTGTCAAGTCTGGTCAGGACCCTGTCTCTTTTCTTACCAGCTCGTTCATTCACCAACATTTGTTCTGTAAGCATTAAAATGCCGGCTTTCAGGTCAGTTATTGCAGTTGAAAATGCATTTTTAATGTCTGCTGCAATTTCTGTCATGTCGGCATAGGTTAATGGAAGATTTTGATGTGGATGTTGTCTTACTAAGTCCTCAGCTGCTGTCAGGGAGATGTCATCATCTTCTTCCTCAACTTTTGTTGATGTTTTTTGTGTCGGCGCCATCTTTGCGTCTCCCCCACTATCTTTGTAGCTGTATTTCTGAAAATATGTTGGTATTTGTTTGCTATTTTGTGTGGTAGAGGAGGGAAGTGTGTGACCAGGTGTCCCAGAGAACAGTTGTTTGTTCATATTTTGGGAAGTACAAATCAGTTTCTGTTTTTCAAGCCTCTGGTCCGCAACGTTTATTTCACTGAGCTGCCATCCATTCGGCTCATAACAACAAGCACCCTTTGATTAGATTTCAATGGTAGAATGTTGTGGACAAGGTGGAAGTGCTAATATGGGCACTATGACTAGGCCTTTGATCGTGCAGCCAGTACAGGGTGATAAATTTAAGATTACATTGTCCTTGGGTATAGATTTTGGAGAGATCGCGACTATTTGAGCTCAGGTAGAATGCGCTTATAGGCTCCTGGACAGAAGCAGCTGCTATTAAGAAAAAATGACTGTGAGTGAGATTGCTGCACTAGGCCTCAGTAGGCCGCGCCGGGGCCCCGGGTTGACGTATATGGCCCACTGGCTCCTTAGGGAAGTTAGAGCTTAGAGTGGACAGTTCTGGGAGGCCTTTTGGAGGATGGCAGCTGGGCTAGGTGGTAGAGGGTGCTGAGGCCTCAATAGAGGAAAACAAGCATCTTCACGGCCTCGATTATAGCCGTGCGCAGTACTCCCAGCCCTTGATATGTGGCTCGAGCTGTAGCTGAGAGTAGAGCAGGGCTGGATGGGTTGTTTTGCTCACCCATCCTCAGGAAACAAGGATTCCTCCGGATTGTTCTGTGGTGGTAAAGAGCTTCTGTAATGGATGTCCGCTGCTGCTTGTGCCAGGCCACACCCCCCTCATTTTGATATGTATTACTGGACAATGTGAATGATGATGAATTTACATCATGGGATATTTTTGAGTTTTCTTTAAAGCGGAGTTCCACTCAAAAGTGGAGCTTCCGCTTTAAGACCTCCTCCCCAGCTCCTGATGGTGAAACTGAGCTCTTGGGGAGGAGGGGGGTGCGGCTACCAAATTTTGATGGCCAATTCTGTTCCGGTCACCTTAGGCGATTGGAGGTGGAAAGTCACCTTCTCCCTCCCTCCAGAACTCTTCTGGGACACAGGACAGGTCCTAGAAGACCAATCACAGAGCAGTGCGCACCCAGCCGTAAAGCTGCTAGCTGTCACCGGGTGCCCATAGTAGCCATGACGACGCAGCGGAGGGGAGGGGGAGAGATCCAAGGCTCCGTGTGGCCCCATCGCTGGACCAGGAGATAGGTAAGTGTCTGTTTATTAAAAGTCAGCAGCTACTTTTTTTGTAGCTGCTGACTTTTAATAAACTTAGAAACAAGCGGAACTCTGCTTTAATGTATTTTTTATTAAATGGCTTGTCAATAAAGGGTTTTTTTACTGAAGCTAGAGAGGGCCTAATTAGTCACAATTCTGCAGCTTCCAGGTTTTATAGCTAAAGCTTAATTAAACAAGCTGAGGTTAGAAGCTGATTGGTTTCTCTGCAGAATTGTGAATAATTTTGCCTTTTCTAGCTTTAGTAAATAACCCCCTAAGTGACAAGCCATTTACAATTATTTGTGATTGCGTATAGGTACTATGTACCCCTTACTCATTTACATCAAGACTTCTAGATTCCAAGAAGCCCCCTGTCCACAGACTCCTACAATCACTTGGTTAGAGGTTTGGAATGGAAGTCGCTCTCCTCATCAACAAGGGGACAAGTTGCTGTTCCAAGGTGAGCCTATCTGGTGTGTAAACCAATGTATACACCATATCCCTGCAATTAAAAAGGTGTTCTATATGTATTAACATATTAACATATTTTATTTGTGTGCTTAGACATATAGCCCTGCAAAGAGTTAGTATGTGTAAGTACTGTGTGCATCAAGTGGCTGTAGCATTAAACAAAATGCATAATAAACCACACAGACAACAACATTTGTGTACCATAAACTACATTTTATAGTTTAATAATTTCTATTAATATTCCCAGTGGATGGTATTACAAAGCACCATGTTAGCAAAAACTTAGCATAAAATCAATCCAGTAAGGACTAAATCCAATCCAAGTATAAAATCATGCCATTTGTAACAGAGTAAAAAAACATGTGCTACACATTTATTCCTGGGTCATAATAAAATGCTGTATGAGGCATAACCCAGGGGATGGTGTGGAGAGAGCCGCCAGCTCTCTCTCCACCATCCCTAGGGTTATGGCTAATATGAAACCTACCCACGGACTCTTTTATTATCATTTTACCCTTCATTTTGTATTAAACGATACTGCACTAGGTTTGGTCTAGCCCTTCCTCAGCTCTCCAGTCACAGTACCCGGGTTCCCAGCCCTTGTGGAAAGCAGCCTCACCTCCACCAGCAGTGCACGCAGACACCAGAGACTTTTATGAAGGAGCTATGTTTGCTACCAATTCTTGCAAATGAATTCTTGTTAACCTTATGTATATACACTGAGCAACATTATAAACGCAACACTTTTGTGTTTGCCTCTATTAATCATAAGCTGAACTTAATGATCTACGACTTGTACACAAAAGGTCTATTTCTCTCAAATATTGTTCACAAATCTATCTAAATCTGTGCTAGTGAGCACTTCTCCTTTGCTGAGATAATCCATCCACCTCACAGGTGTGGTATATCAAGATGCTGATTAGACAGCATGATTATTGCACAGGTGTGCCGTAGGCTGGCCACAATAAAAGGCCACTCTAAAATGGGCAGTTTTACTGTATTGGGGGAGACCGGATGGTCCAAAACCAGTCATTATGGAGTGTGACCACCATTTGCCATGCAGTGCAGCACATCTCCTTCGCATAGAGTTGATCAGGTTTTTGATTGTGGCCTGTGGAATGTTGGTCCATTCCTCTTCAATGGATATGCAAAGTTGCTGGATATTGGCAGGAACTGGAACAGTAACTCAACAGAGACAGTTCTGGGGTAGAAAATGGTGACCACACCTCCTGGCGAATGGTTCTTCTTCTTCTTAGTGAAGCAAATAGTTGGAAACTTGAATATCAATAATGAGCATTCACCCATTATCACATGTAGCTCTCCGGATACCCTGGTAAAAAAGGTGGAGATAGAGATCAGCGATCCCACGGAGCCCGCAAATATATTTAACTATTATCTAGCCAATTCACAGCCACACTTGCAGATTCAAAGAAGTGAACTCCGCCTTAAGGCACAAACCACAGCCTGGCAGGAAAAAGCATGAAACAAGGTGGATGGAGATTATGAAGACAGTTTTTCATCTCCTGAAATTTTACCCACTGTTTTTGGGTCTCAGCAGAGGAATCCAGGAAAAGTACAACTTTTGAAGCATTACTTTGCAGATCTTTTTTCTCTACAGTTTGACAAAGAATAATTTCACAATCTTTATAGTTCAGAAGCTTGATAAGAAATACCCTAGGAAGGGTTACCTGGTGGTAGTGGGGGGAAGGGGACCTTATGAGCCCACTTGACTGCAAACAGGGGCGTCACCTATAAACTGCACTGTTGCTCCCTTCCACGTTCTCTGGAATGCCCACAAATCCCACATTATTATATGGTAGGCAATGTTCCAAATCATCTAGCTTGTTAGCTTCTTGCTGGTTTACAGCTCTGGTAGAATAGGTTAGCCTACCAACCCTCCAACATAAATGTTCTGTCTCTAACCTTTGCATATCATGGCAGAGGATAGACAGGTCCACTTTTTAATTGTGTTTGCAGGAGGTTAAGAGAGGAATTACCTTTGTTAACTGCAGCTTAAACATAAGAAAGAGCAGGTTCAGGCTGAACCTCATTGATTAGGAACACAGGAGAATCACCAGCAGAGTCCTCCTCCATCATGCCTATGACTTTGGAGCCTTGTGTGTGTTCACTGCATGCAGGCATGTCACACATAGGAATGGGCCAGCTGTTCACCCTTTCATCACAATTAGAACATTATGGGGCATTCACGGAAACTTTGAGCGCCCCATAATGCATTCACAGAGCACTTAGCTGTGAGAGATATGATTGGCTAAAGACAGGGCGCCTTTAGCCAATCACTGCTCAGCAGCCTCAATACACACCCCACACCCCAAAGTTCGGTACGAACCCGAACTTTACAGTTTGGGTTCGCTCAACTCTAGTATTGAGTGTACACTATTAGAGTTGAATGAACCCGGGCTGTAAAGTCCGGGTCGGTAACGGACTTTAGGGTGTCCATGCCCTGAACCCTATCCTGGACATTTCAAAAAAAGTCCGGGATCGGGTTTGGTATTCGGGTATTTTTTGGCACCTGTTGAATAGCTGCAGGGCAGCCAATCAACAAGCGTTTCACTTGATTGCCCTTAGAAGCCATCACAGCCATGACTACTATTGGCATGGCTGTGATTGGCCAGTGCATCATGTGACCCAGACTATTTTTGGCGCCTGTTGAATAGCTGCAGGGCAGCCAATCAACAAGCGTTTCACTCGTTTGCCCTTAGAAGCCATCACAGCCATGCCTACTAATGCCATGGCTGTGATTGGCTAGTGCATATCATGTGACCCAGCCTCTATATGAGCTGGAGTCAAGTAGTGCCGCGCGTCACATCGTCTTGTACTGGAGTAGGGAGAGGATGCTGTCGCCACGGTGAGGGAGAGATTAGCGTTCTAATATCATCTCATCCTGCATTAGAGATAGGTTCCTGGCGGTGCTGTGAGGGAAAGATTAGCGTTCTAAAACCATCTGATACTGGAGTAGGTACAGGTTCCTGGTGCTGTGAGGGAAAGATTAGCATTCTAATATCATCAGTGTCGTGGTCCTTGGACATGGATGAGGTCATAGTCTACCAAAATCTTGCGATTAGAAAGGGAGTGTCGTGGCGGTCCTTGGATAGAGATTACGTCCTACTCTACTATAATCTTGCGATTAGAGAGGGAGTGGCACCGCTGTCGTAGGAGAGGGATGAGGTCATGTTCTGCTACACTGCGCGCCGTGATGAACTGAGGTCGAGTATATCTCCGACCCAGTGTACTATACGTGATCGGTTAGTGTCGGTACCGTAATCATCCGTACCGACACTACCGAAGATTCCCGTTTGCTCACTTTGCGAACAACTAACCGACGGGACGTCGATAAGTTGTCCGCGGTTTTTATCAGACCCAGTG